>PVLC010001559.1:96621-139415 GCA_004027655.1 Graphiurus murinus | reverse complement strand
GGTACTGGAGGTTGAACTCAGGGGCATTCTACCTCCGAGCTATACCCCCAGCCCTATTTTTTATTCTTTATTTTGAAACCGAGTCTCACTAAGTTGCGGAGTGCCTCACTAGGTAGCTGAGGCTGGCCTCGAACCCGGATCCTCTGGTCTCAGCCTCCCGAATGCTGGGATTACAAGCGTGCGCCACCACGCCCGGCTTTTAATTTATTTTTGAAACAGGGTCTTGTGCAGGGCCTGAGATTCTCAACACTTGGGTGCTGAGGTGTCCTGCAGTCACCAGCACATAAAGGAACTCATACTCGCTTGGACAGAGTCAGACTTCGACCCTCTCTGCCATGACTAAAAGAAAAAGGAGGCTGTCACAGCAGCGACAGGAGTGGGAGGTGGTGCCCAATAACCTCACTTAGTTTTCCCTGCAGAGGGACAACATCATCACCCTGATGTTTCGGGGAAGACTCCAGAAGGTCAATTGCTTTGCTGCTTCAACCTGACAAAAAAGCTGAGGAAGCTGGGCATAGTGGCGCATTCCTATAATACCAGTACTGGGAAGCTGAAACCAGAAGATCACAGGTTCAATGCTAGCCTCGGCAATTTAGAGAGAATTTCTGCATTTAGTCATACCCTGTTCCAAATTAAAAGTAAAAGGGGGTAATGGGGTGTAGATGTGGGCGCATGTGCTCTGTGCTTACAGGAGGATATGCCCCCTACACTGGTGCAGCAACAGCCTGTGCTCTGCTGAAATGAAAGCTAATTCATAGTAGTTAAAGAGAGATGGGTGTGCACCATGCAGGAGCAGGGTCAGCCTGTATTGTGCTGAATTATAAATTGTGGGCACTACAAACCGCTTACAGGAGAGTATGCAGCACTACCCACTTACAGTAGGATATGCACACTACCCAGGTGTAGGGTCAGCCAGTCCTGAGCTGAATTCAAAAGTCTGGAAAATTCACAGTGCTTTAAGAGAGACAGGTGTTCACCATGCGCTTGCAAGGACAAATTGTGCTGCGCTGAATTATCAATTGAGGACACTACAAACGACTTCCAGGACAGTGTGCAGTGCTATGCAATTACAGTAGGAGGCACACACAACCCAGGTGCAGCGTCAGCCGATCCTGAGCAGAATTCAAAACTGTGGGTACAGTGAAGTACTTGGACAGGGAGTGTGTGTGCACTGTGCATCAGCAGAGTCCACCGGTGTTGTGCTGAATTATATATTGTGGTCATGCGAGGTACTTACAAGAGGGTGTGTCATACTACTCACTTACAGGAGGATGTGTATGTATCTCAGGAGAAGGCTGGCACCCAACGCAGGCACTGTGCATTTACATAAAGATGTGCACGCATGCACTACTTGTTTACAGGAGGATATGTGTGCATGTGCTTTTGGGTTACTGGAGCATGTGCGCCTTACTCGGGTGCAGAGTCAGCCTGTGTTCTGCTGAATTATAAATTGTGGGCACTTCAAACCACTCACTGGAAGGTCTGTGGCACTGTGCACTTACAGTAGGATGTGCTCGCTGCCTGGATGCAGGATCATCAAATCCTGAGCTGAATTCAAAAGTCGAGAAAATTCGCAGTGATTTAAGAGAGACAGGTGTTCACCACGCACTTGCAGGGACAATCTGTGTTGTGCTGAATTATCAATTGAGGACACTACAAACGACTTCCAGGAGGGTGCGCAGCGATACGCAATTACAGTAGGATGTGCACGCTACACAGGTGCGACACCAGCCAATCCTGAGCAAAATTTAAAACTGCGGGTACAGTACAGTATTTGGACAGCATGTGTGTGTGCACACCGTGCATCAACAGGGTCTGCCGATGTGCTGAATTATAAATTGTGGTCACTGTGAGGCGCTTACAGGAGGGTGTGTCATCCTGCGCCCTTGCAGGAGGATGTGTACACTACTGGGGTGCAAGGTCACTGGTCCTGAACTGAATTCAAAAGTCTGGAAAACTCTTAGTGCTTTAAGAGAGACAGGTGTTCACCGCACTCTTCTAGGGACAGCCTGTGTCGTGCCGATTTAGACACTGTGGGTACTAGGAACCACTAATAGGAGGGTGTGCAGCACTCTGCAAGTACAGTAAGATGTCCACACTACCCGATGCAGGATCAGCTGGTCCTGAGCTGAAATCAAATGTCTGAAAATTTTGCAATGCTTTAAATGAGACAGGTGATCACCATGCACTTGCAAGGACAACCTGTATTTGCTGAATTATATTGTTGACACTACGAATAGCTTCCAGGAGGGTGTGTAATGCTACACAATTACAGGAGGATGTGCACACTACACAGAAGCAGCATCAGCTGGTCCTGAACTGAATTCAAAAGTCTGGAGAATCCGTAGTGCTTTAAGAGAAACAAGTGTTCACCATGCACTTGCAGGGACAATATGGGTTGTACTGAATTATAAATTATAGGTTCTACAAACAGCTTAAAGGAGGGTGTGCAGCTCTGCATGCTTACAGTGGGATGTGCAGGATACTTGGGTGCGGCATCTGCCAGTCCTGAGCTGAATTAAAAACTGTGGGTACATCGAAGTGCATATGCAAGATGTCATGCACCAAGCAAAAGCAGGGTCCCCCTGTGTTGTGCTGAATTATAAATCGTGGTCACTGAGAGGTGCTTGCAGGAGGACATGCAGCACTGCTCACTTACAGGAGGATGTGCATGCCTCACAGGTGCAGGGTGTGCCTGTGCTGTGCTGAATTCAAAACTCTGGTTAATTTGTACTGTTTAAGAGAGATTGGTGTTCTGCATTAGGATGTGCACACTACTTGGTTGCAGGATCAGCCTGTCCTGAGCTGAATTCAAAAGTCTGGAAAATTTGTAGTGCATTAAAATGGTGTTCATCATGCACTTGCAGGGACTACCGGTGTTGTGCTGAATTATAAATTGTGGGCACTACAAATCGCTTTCAGGAGGGTGTGCAGTGTCACACACTTAAAGTGGGATATGCATACTTCCCATGTGTGGGGTTGGTCAATCCTGAGCAGAATTCAAAACTATGGGTATAGCGAAGTACTTGGACATGGTGTGTGTGTGCCTGCCGTGCATCAGCAGGGTTTGCCAGTGTTTTGCCGAATTATAAATTGTGGTCACTGTGTGGTGCTTACAGGATGGTGTGTATTGCTACATGCTTACATGCGGATGTGTAAGCATGTCAGGGGAGGGCTCTCCTGCAACCCAGGCATTGTTGGTTTACAGAAAGATGTGCGTGCATACACTACTCCTTTACAAAAGGATGTGGTCAAATGCACTCTGTGCTTACAGGAGGGTGTGCGTACATGTGCCTCACTGTTACAAGAGGATGTGCACGTGTGCGCTCTGTGCTTACAGGAGGATGTGCAACTGGCACAGGTGCAGCGTCAGCTATGCTATCCTGAATTCAAAACCCAGGTTAATTCCTAGTGCTTAAAGAGAGACAGGTGTGAACCCTGAAAGAGCAGGGTCAGCCAGTGTTGTGCTGAATTATAAATTGTGGGCACTATGAATCACTTACAAGAGGGTGTGTAGTGATACCTGTTTACAGTAGGTTGTGCACGATACCCAGGTGTGGGGTCACCCGGTCTTGAGCTGAATTCAAAAGTCTGGAAAATCTGTAGTGCTTTAAGAGAGACAGGTGTTCACAGTAGTACCAGCCAAGTCCACCTGTGGTGTGCTGAACTATAAATTGTGGGCACTTCAAACACTTCCAGGAAAGAGTGCAGTGCTACCCACTTTCAGTGGGATGTGCACATAACCCAGGAGAGGATTTGCAGGTAACCTAGGTGCATGCATGTGCTACTCATTTACAGGAGGATGTGCACACTACCCAGGTGCAGAGTCAGCCTGTACTGTGCTGAACTACCAACTCTGATTCATTTGTAGTGACTAAAGAAAGATGGCGTGCACTGTGCACATACAGGAACAACCTGTGTTGTGCTGAACCATAAATTGTGTGCACTACGAACCACTTACAGGAAGGTGTTCAGTACTACGTGCTTACAGTAGGATGTGCATGCTGCCCCGGTGCAGAATCAGCCTGTCCTGAGCTGAAGTTAAAATTGTTGGTACAGTGAAGTTCATATAAAAGGTGTGTGTGCGCCAAGCAAAAGCAGGGTCAACCTGTGTTGTGCTGTATTATAAATTGTGGTCATAGTGAGGTGCTTACAGGAGGCTGTGCACGCTATGCAGGTGCAAAGTATGCCTGTGCTGTGCTGAAGTCAAAACTCTGACTAATTTGTAGTGTTTGAGTGATAATGGTGTTCACCTTGCACTTGCAGGGTCAGTTTATGTTGTGCTGAACTATAAATTGTGGGCACTACAATCCACTTACAGGAGGATGTGCAGGCTACATAGGTGCAGGCTCCGCCTACACTGTGCTGAATTCAAAGCTATGGGTAATTCAAAGTGCTTAAAGAGGGACTGTGTGTGCACCATGCCCATGCAGGGTCAGCCTGTGTTGTGCTGAGTTATAAATTGTGGGTACTGCAAAAGTGCTCGCAGGAGGTTGTGTAGCACGACAGGCTTTACAGGAGGAAAGTGCACTGTGCATGTGCAGGCCAGCCTGTGTTGTGCTGAATTATAAATATTGGGCACTGGAAGTGCTTATAGGAGGGTGTGCAGTGCAAGACAGTTACAAAGAGGATGTACACGCTATGAAGGACTCAGGATGGCCTTGCTGTGCCGAGTTCAAAACTGTAGTTAATCCTAAGTGCTTATAAAGGGTATGTGTGTGCATCGTGCACGTGCAGGGTCAGAATGTGTTGTGCTGAATTATAAATTGTGGTCACTGCCTAGATTGTTTCCAATAGGTTGAAGAGAAAAACCAAGATTGGAAATAGATATAATATCTACATTCACATTTCTGGAAAGTATTTCTTTATTATATAATCTAATAGAAATCCAACATGAGTATCCTACAAATGCTAGTAGTCCCATTCAGGTAAAAAGTAATTTATTATTTTATTTTCCTCCTTTTGCTTTCTTAGAGCTTTCCACGTTTCTTATCACTGAGATTACTTTATAAGACCAGGAGGAATATTGCCTTCAATGTTCTTTAGTAGTTGAAAGTTATCTTTAGTGAAAATTCTGCTAAACAGATAATGAAAACAGGATAGGCTGGATGTGTAACTCTTTGATAAAGAACCTTCTTGGCACATGTGAGGTCATCAGTTCCATCCCCAAGACCTCCAAAAAAGGGATGTGACAAAAATACTATGAGGGTACCAGGAGGACACACGGAGGGCAATCAGCAAGACAAGAGCTCAGTCTGCAGAGAATACACTGTAGTCACAACAGGGAATGACTTTGTTTCATCTACAGGATAAGGAAGGACGGAGCTCATAGGACTTGTCACCTGGGCAGGAGGGACACCCTGGAGATGCAGATAGAGACACAGCAGGCAGGGCAGAGCAGAGGGAAAGCTCTGAAAACAGGAGTCTACATTCAGAGTTTTATTGTTGTTTTTGCAAAGCCAGGAATCCAACTCCAAGCCCTGCTCCTGTTATGCAAGTCATTTACCACTGTGATAAACTCCCAGCCACTGCTCTGCTCTAGTTTCTGATCACTCCTCTGCTTTTCCATTATCAGACCTGCTCACTTAGTATCCAGATATCCAGATTCTCTGGGTCAAGGTCTAAGTCCACCAACTGAGAAGTACTTGAAATGATGGAAATAAGCTCAGAAACAATAGTATAAATTCAACAGACTGGAATCAAAGGAGAAAAAAAGCTGGTGGCCTAAGGGGGTGCTTTCTGGCCCTCTGCAGAGGGGTAGGGCAGAGGTAGCCAGGTGAGTGAAGCAGAAGTGGGCCTGGGGTTCCTGACTCACCTCCATACTCTCATCCCACAAGGACCCCCTTCAAGCCTATCTCCGCCTGTCTTCCCTATTTTTCTCTAAGAACTGAGCCCTCACAGTAGATCCCAAAGAATGGAGATCTCTCCTAGCATTCTAGTCAGACAGCACCATGCCTGAGAAGGAGGCAGAGCCATGCCCAGGCCTGGTGATCAGCTTCCAATGGACTCAAAGCCTAATGTGCCATCCTTGAGAATTCAACAGTTAGCTAGGGAGGGGCTCTGAAAAAGGGCTCTACCTTTTTCAACCTCCACTATCCTGAGAGGCTTGACCTAAGATACTAAGAAAAAACATATATCCTGAGGGGAATGGTCTGCAATTCCTAAGGGTAGGGAAGAAGTCTTAGGAGATATAAAGTGTCAAACGGGCAGGGTTTTTGTGGTTGTTATTGGTGGTGGTGGTATTTGGGGGTTTTTTTGAGGGGAGAACTCCATATTGTACTCAGCATACTGCCTACTTTCTGCTAGAACCTCTGTGCTATTTATTCATTCATTTAATTTATTTTATACTACTGGGGATGGTAATCATGGGAGTTCTACCTCTGAGCTACCCACCTAGTTTGATTTCATTTTTTTAGTTACAGTCAGGGCCTCCCTAAATTACTGGGTAATGCCCTCAAACCTGAAATCCTCAGCCTCACAAATACTAAGATGTCTGGTTTGAGCCCCATGTCCAGCTCATTATTTATTTTGAAACAGAGTCTTGATAATTTACAGCACTACGGTTTTAAACTGAACATTCTGTGTAAGCCCCTCAAGTACTGGAATTTCAGGTCTGAACACCAGAGGGCGCCAAGAAATTCTTTATTTGTTGTGCCTACCACTCTTCTGAGATTCATTCCCACATATGATAGCTGCAAATTCTTAATATATATAATTCCAAGTAATAAGCCTATAAGCGAAAAGTGCATGTGAATCAGTACAGATTTTTCTGAAATGCATAATTTTTAAAACCTGAAGAACTATTGTTCCATCTCAGAAAATCAAATCTTGTTCTTGAACAGAAATCACGGGTACATTCATAGACCGATCAGGATCCAGGCCTAAAGGTGCCCACCTGTAGACTGCCCAGCTACTCATAAAATGCAGCTTATTCCAGCAAATTGAGTCAGCACTCTCCAACCAAGGGAGATACTCTCTCATACACAAAATAAGACAAACACGTGATGGGAAATTTTGCACACATGCACATGTGCACACACACAGAGACAGTTAGTATACCTGATGGCTTAAAGAAATTCAAGAAATAGCCTCTAGAACAGGAATGACAGAGGTGCTGGGAATGGCCTAAACTAGTACTAGGACCTGGCACTCCTTTCCACTTCTCCCAGCAATCATCCCCGAAGCCGACTCCAGAGCAAACAGTCCATGAGCAAAGTTGTGCTTAAGAAAAACCTACCAAGCCTGGCGTGGTGGCACACACTTGTAATCCCAGCATTTGGGAGGCTGAGACTGGAGGATCCAGGTTCGCGGCCAGCCTTAGCTACCTAGTGAGGCACTCTGCAACTTAGTGAGACCCTGTTTCAGAATAAATAAAAATAGGGCTGAGGGTATAGCTCAGAGGTAGAATGCCCCTGTGTTCAATCCCCAGTACGGCAAAAAAAAAAAAAAGAAAGAAAGAAAGAAAAGAAAAACCTATCAACAACTTAAATGCCTTTTTCTTAGCCTCTTTACACTGCTGTAATAACATGCTGTCAGGTGAGAGCCTCCATCAACCACTAGGAAAACTTTAGAAGCCAGGGCCTGGTTCTGAGCTGCTGACATCATTTTCTTGATGTGTCCACTCAAAGAAAAATCAGGAATGCCCACTCAGAAGCCTCACTTCTAAAGGACTCTCATCCTAAGAGGGGTGTGGTGGGAGAGTCAATATTCTGGAGTTTATCCAAAGTTAATCACATACATACTCCAGTATCAGTCAAGGGGGAGGGTTTCAACATGTGGGAAACTAAATGCCTGGTACTTATAAAAGTCATAAAAATTCTGTAACCATCCTGATGGACAAAAAATTTATAAATTTTCAGAGAAATAGGGAAATTAGAATACTACAGAATACTATGCTTTAAAATAATAATGTATTTTTGTTACTTGAGTATTTTTAAGTTATCCCTGAGCCACATGCTTGATTATTTAAGGGAAAAGCTTGAGTGTTTAATGAAGTTATCACCCAGAGTATGCAGTATGCATGATTGAAACAAAGACAAAAGGCATCTACACAATGTCTTTTAATTTGTGTGTATCTGAAATGCTCCCTAAGTTTTTTTTGTTATTTTTCTTTTTGTTTTTTATAGTACTCAGGATTAAACTCAAGCATTCTACTTGAGGTACACCTAAATTTTCTATTTTGAAACGAGATATCACCAAGTTGCTGAGAGCCTCACTAAATTGCTGAGGTTGTCCTCAAACCTGTGACCCTCCTGTCTCAGCCTCCCAAGTACTGGGATCACAGGCATGCACTGCCACACTCAGCAAACCCTTTCTAAATCTACAGGGATGGCATAAGACTAAAGAAGCATAATTAAAGGACCTACAAACTAGTTATGAATGCTACTTATAAAGCTACTGTAATATAAACTATGTGCTCTTGGTGACGGAATAAACAAAAAGACAAATGGAATGTTACTGACAGCCCACGAGAGGACCTATGTGGAAAGAGTCATCCGATTCCATCAAAGGAACAAAGGCAAGTCATTGAAGGGGGGAGTCTGTTCCACAAATGGCTGCAAAATGATTGTAAATAAATAAATGAGCCAGATGTGGTGGCACACACCTGTAACCCCCGTACTTGGGAGGCTGAGACAGGAGGATTGTGGGTTAAAGGTCAGCCTCAGCAATTTAGTGAGACCCTGTTTCCAAACAAAAAATGAATAAAATGGGGTTGGAGTGTAGCTCAGAAGTAGAATGCCCCTGGATTCAATCCCCAGTACCACAAAAAGGGGGAGTTAGTGGTGTACCTCAGGTATAGAATGACCCTGGGTTCAATCCCTAGCACAACAAAGAAAAATAAAATAAAAATAAACCATTGGAATTTATAAGAAGAAAAGTGAACACAGACACTAAACTTTATGACTTACCCAAAATGTCACTCAGGCTAAGCCATCAACTTCAATTACTAAACACAAAAGTGTGAATGTTTTAAAAGAAAACCTACATATCCTTGTGACCTCATAAAGGGAAAAATGAAGACGCAGACACTGTGAAGCCTGAAGTTCTGCTGCCACGGCCAGAAAACTAAAGATGAAGCAAAACCCACCACAGACCGTTCTCTAGCACCTTCCTCCAGAGGGAGTGTGGGCCTGCAAAGACCTTGGATCCAGACCTGAGGACTTCTGAGCTTGGAGACAACAACAACCATGGTTCTAAGTCACTGTAGACATTGCCTAAAGACAGAAGGCAATCACACATGCTCTGTTGCCCGTGGTCTGTGGACAGTATCTGTCTCGCAAGCTCAACCTGCATCTGGCAGGAGTGGAAGCAGGGCCTTTCACAGGCCATGATACCAACTCTTCATTATATCCCTGAAATTGGGGATACAAATCTCTCTTTTAAAATGCATAGACTATGGGAATGAAGAGCTGTTCTAGAGAATCCATCTATTAGTAAGTCAGTGTTTATTGAACATTTAGTATGTGCTGAATTAGGGACTGAATTAAACTTTTTATGTAGTTAACTGTATTAAATCCTCAAAACAAAAAAAAATAAAAATAAATAAAATGCATAGACTAAGCTGGGAGTGGTGGCGCACGCTTATAATCCCAGCATTTGGGAGGCCGAGACTGGAGGATCCGAGTTCGTGGCCAGCCTCAGCTACTTAGGCCCTCCGCAACTTAATGAGACCCTGTTTCAAAATCAAGAATAAAAAATAGGGCTGGGGCTGTAGCTCAGAGGTAGAATGCCCCTGGGTTCCATCCCCAGCACCGTAAAAATAAATGAATAAAAATAAAATGCATAGACTAGGTCTTGGTCTGGGCAACTGCCGAGGGTAGACTCTCTCTTGGGCTCATGTTGCTTATTATTAAAGTGTATAAGACATGCATATGGATGAATTTCTTGCTTGGGTCCCTAGTTCTTTATCCCCCTCTGCACAGCTAAGAGACCTTCTAGAAGGTTCTAAGGCCACATTCAACATTCACCTGTGTCAGTTGAACACATGTGGCTTAGAAATTCCTTAGGTCATGGTTGGGCCACATGAATAGGTTAATCAAGGTGTGTGTGTGTGTGTGTGTGTGTGTGTATGTGTGTTACTAGAGATTGAACCCAGGGGTGTTCAGTCTCTGAGTTACACCCTAGCCCTTTTTTATTTTTTGTTTTTGAAATAGGGTCTTGCTAAGTTACTGATAGTCTCACTAAATTGCTGAGGCAGGTCTTGACCCTGTGATACTCCTGTCTCAGCCTAGTATTATAGGCCTGCATCACCATATCCAGTTTAATCAATTCTTAAAGGAAAAGCCTGATTATCTCTTAAATGTCACACCTGGTCCCATGTCGTAATCTCTCATAATGGCCATTATATTTCAACATGAGCTTGGGCGGAGAAATCCTAACCATAGAACTTTGACTTCTAGCAATGCCTCTCCCCACTCCCACCCAACCCCCTCAGTGCCTGATCAAACCCAGGACCTGGTGCATGCTAGGCAAGCAATATACCAGTAACCGACACCCCCAGCCCACCACAAAATATTTTAGGGTGCTTCTGGGCACAGTGGCACATACCTGTAATCTCAGCTACTCAGGAGGCTGATGCAGGAGGAGCACAAGTTCAAGGCCAATCTTAGCAATTTAGTAAGATCCTATCTCAAAATTAAAAAAATAGAAGGGCTGGGGGTGTAGCTCAATGCTTCAATCCCCAGTACTGCAGAAGAAAAAGGAGGGGGAGAAGAAGCGGGGAGTAGATGAGAAGTTTTTAATGTGCCGTCCAGTTAATGAAGCAAAGGAACCCTCAGCTCACATAGCACAGAATGCAAGGGCTGTCAGGGAGCCATACCTGGAGTAATCATAATATTTCCTGGCTTTTTGTTATCCTCCTAGTGGGAAAAGCATATAGTTTCTTGGTGTAAATGTCTTTCACTTAAGATATTATATCACTTGCCACTGGTGACTGAGCCCGTATTGGACAGGCACAACCGATTCAGGTCTGGGAAGTGGTTCAGTTCACAGATGAATATGCTTCTATTAGTATTAGCTTTCGTGAGCCAGGCGTGGTGGTGCATGCCTGTAATCTCACTACTTTGGAAGCTGAGACAGGAGGATTACAGGTTTTCAGCAAGTAGTGAGATTCTCAACAACCTAGCAAGACTTTCTTCCAAAAAAAACCAAAAATTAAAAGGGCTAGGGGAGCCGGGCATGGTGGCACATGCTTGTAATCCCAGCATTTGGAAGGCTGAGACCGGAGGATCACGGGTTTGTGGCCAGCCTCAGCTACCTAGTGAGGCACTCTGCAACTTAGTGAGACCCTGTTTCAAAATAAAGAATAAAAAAATAGGGCTGGGGGTAGAGCTCGGGGGTAGAATGCCCCTGGGTTCAATCCCTAGTACCACAAAAAAAGAAAAAAATGAACTTAGGGCTAGGGATGTAGCTCAGTGGTGGAGTGATTACCTAGCATGTGTGAAGCCCTGGGTTTGCTCCCCAGCACCAGAGACAGCCAGACAGAGAGAAACAGACAGACAGACATAAAGACAGATACAGAGAGAAAGGCAGAGACAGAGAGACAGAGACAGAAAGAGAATGAATTAACATTTGGGGGTTTATTTTTATTCTTGTATTTATATTTTTGTGTGGTGCTGGGGATTGAATCCAGGGGTACTCTATCACTGAGATACATCCCCAGGCCTTTTATAATTAATTTTTTTTTATTTTGAAACAGAGTCTTGTTAAGTTGCTGAGACTGATCTTGATCTTTCAATCCTCCTTCCTCAGCCTCCACAGTAGCTGGGATTACAGGCGAGGTCCACTGCACCGGGTTGGTTTCTACCTGTTTGCATTTACAAATCCTGCTTTAGCCTGGGAAGTCATGGTGAGAGCAAACACTCAGAGGTATGCTGAGACTCCAGGGCTATGAGCCATGACATCATGGTCTTGACCTGACTTCCCGAAGCCTGGATCTCCCTTTTGGTTCAATGGGGGTGAGACTTGTGGACTCAGGTATGTTCAGTGAAGCACTCTGTGCTCTTCACACTGGGCCCCGGATGCACAGGTCAGCAGCTGAGAACTCTGGGGATTCTTTTTCTTTACAGTGTCAATTGCAACTTTTGTTTCAAGGCTTGTCCCTGCTGAACCTTGGGTGTAAGGCCTATTCTCAGAACATACAACTGCACGCCAGTCACAACAACCATGGGTACCAGTGCTCTGCCTGTCACAGACAGCCCCCTTAAAGTCCATCTGCTGTTTCCTCTTCTTTCAGTCACTGATATTTCACTGTGGGGGTCAGACACCTGCATCACCCCCTCTCTGGCACATGCTGGGCCCACAGGGAGTTTGCTGGAGGGGCCATTTTGGACTTGAGCCCAAGGTATCTGTCTGTATTTGCAGATGAATCTTAGAATTCTGAGCCTTGGCTTCAGCCTGGGGAGCCAGGACTCAGGGGAGGGGGGAGGCCACAGCTGCAGCCTGGGGTATGAGGTAACAGCCTGGATTTCCCATCTCAGCATTGGGCTTGAGGCTGCAGCCTAGGGTTCCAGGTCACAGCCCACGGCCTGAGGTAGTGCCCTGGGGCTTGAGGCTGTCGCCAAGGTTGTGAGGTTTCAGGCAAGGCTTTAGGCTACAAGCTGGGTGTGAGGTAGCAGCCTGGGACTGGAAGTTGCAGCCCAGGACTTACGGCCACAGCCTGATACTGGATGCCTCAACCTGGGGTTCCAATCACATCCTAGGGCTTGGGGCCTGAGGTCACAGTCTAGAACCTGAGTTTGCAGCCTGTGACTTGAGGCCAGAACATGTCCCTCCATCTGGGTGGCTGCTGCCACAGGTTGTGGAGACAGAGATGTTTTGAAAAGCTGGGATTACAGGCATGCACCACCACACCTGGCAAGATGGAAATTTTGAAGTTTACTGCTATTTTTATTTTGGCTATTGATGACCTAAGGCATAAGTTATGCAGACTGTCTGTTCATTTTCACTTTACTTTTGAGACAGGGTTTCTGTGTTGCCCAGGCTAGCCTTGAACTCCTGGGCTGAAGCCATTTCAGTCTCCCACGTGCTAAGACAACAGCACATGCCCTTTGGCTACCAGTTTGTTTGTTTGCTTGTCTTTTGTTTGTTTTTGTTTTTTTAATTGCTGTTGTTGGCTTTTTTATTTTGTTTTTGCTTTTGCTTTTGTGGTACTAGGAATTGAACCATGGTGTTCTACCTCTGAGTCACATCTCTAGCCCTATTTTATTTCTTTATCTTGAAACAGGGCCTCACTAAGTTAGGGTGTGCTGGCCTCAAACCTGTGATCCTCCTGTCTCAGCCTTTCAAGTACTGGGATTACAGGTGTGCACCACTACACTCAGCTTCAGTTCCCATTTTGATAGATTCTTTGAAGCATGACTTGAGGAAGGCAAGGCCAAACTTGTCTCTATTTTTGTAATCTCTCTGACTGAATCCAGCCCACCAAAAAGGCCTCCTGTTTTAGTTAGCTATTCAGGCTCTTTGACCAAAATATCTGGCAAGCACAACTTGGAGAAAGAAAGGTTAACTTGGGGACTCAAGTTTCAGAGGTCAGTCCACGATTGGCCAGCTTCTAGGCAGAAATGGCACCATGACAGAGTATGGTGCAAGAAAAGCCACTCTCACCTCATCGTGGCCAGGATGCAGAGACAGAAAGAGGAAGAAGGGGGGTCAGGGCCAGTCCCCTCAGCCATACGCCTGTGACCTGCCTCCTCCAGCCATATGCCACCCTCTGAACCTAGCGGCATAGCCTAGTGCGTGAGCTTTTCTGGGAGGCTTTCAAACAATAACACCTCCTGAGGTTCCCTGGCCCCACAGCTGTCCGGCCAGGACCTGAGTGGTGGTGTGTGTGTTGGGGGTGAGGGTTCAATCCTGAGTTACGTCTGTCTGCCCATACCCAGCCAGTCGTGGGCTTTAGCCCCTGAAGAGCACAAGCTCGGGTTGTAATTCTAGCCAGGCGCAGTTCCTCTGTAATGTTGCTGAGTTCACGCACCACCTGGGGACCTGATTCATCTGCAGTTCAGATTCAGGGGTCTGGGCAGGGTGCTGCTGACCTGACTAGCCAGGTAAGCTTATTGGCCTGGGGCCACACTGGGCCATCGGATGCCAGAAGTGGTCTCACTCACAACCAGCTGCCTGAAGAGAGGCTGCTCCCTGCCTGGAGCCCTAAGCCTGCTGTTGGTCCCTCATTCCCTACCCCTCACCCAAAATGCTCCTCATCATTCCATTAATTAAATGTCTGGGTTTGAGCTCATTCCTCAGATGCTCCTGACGCTGTCCCACCCACAGAGTGAGGTTCCCGGAGGGGCAGCTGTGTGCAGCGGCAGGCCTGTGACTTTCTATAAACCCAAAGGGCCACATTCTGTGGAAGCTCTTCTTCACAGAAAGCCGGCACTTCTGCCCAGGCCTCACGCACGGACTGAATCTCTTCATTCTCCCAGGCTTGCTTATTTTACACATGCCTGTTTGGAACTCTGTCTACACATCTGATCCTCTGAGCACTCTGGCATTTCTCTTAAGGGCAGTGATTGTAACTCAGCCTTTGCCGGCTACAGTCATTAGCATTAAACCCCTGACATGTAATAGGATGAATAAGTAGTAAAATTAAAAGAAAATCAAATTTGGGGGAATGCAATTTGGCAACCTGTACTAAAGGCTTTAAAGATATTTGTACTATATGGCCTAATAATTCCATCTTAAGATTTTAAGGAAATAATCAGAAATAAGTGAGTTCAAGAAACACAGTATCATATAATATCTAAACATTTGATCTAGGCACAGTGGTGCATGCCTGTAATCCCAGTACTTGGGAGGCTGAGACAGAAGAATTGCAGATCAAGGCCAGCCTGGGTAACACAGTGAGACCCTGTTTCAAAATAAAACTTTTAAAAAAGGGTTCATGTATGTGCAGGGGGGGAGCACAGAGGTAAAATGCCCCTGGGTTCAATCCCAAGTACCCCCCCAAAAAGCAAGCAAACAAAAAACCTAAATATTGGAAACATTCAATAAAATTAGAATGATTATAGATCATGTTTATATTATTCATATATGCACTTTTAAAACATGTTTTCTAAGAACACTATGAAAATGTTCATTATACAACATGCAGTGACAAAAGCAGGTTGCAAAGTGGAGAAACAGAATGATCACACTGTTACAAACTATGTAATGTAACTATGTTGCAGAAAGATAAAGAAAACAAGTTGCATTGAAGGTTGGTGGAGATCATTGTGAGGTAGCATGACTTTGGTGGATTTCAATTTTTCTTTCACTTCCTTGTGTTCTCCAGATTCCTTTTGCAATCAATTTGTAGTAAATTTATAGTTATTTAACTTGCGCATTACAAAATCTCATAGAATACTTCACAATAGTTGGTATTATTATTTTGCAGTACAGGAATTGAAAATAGGGTCCCTCTACAACTGAGTTACATCTCTAGCCCTTTTAGTTCTTTATTTTGGAACAGGGTCTCACTAAGCTGCCCAGGCTGGCCTTGAATTTGCAATTCTCCAGCCTCCTGTGTCAGACATGGCCTACCACGCCCAGCTACCGTCGTTTTTCAAAACCTGTGTGTCTTGTCTTTCTGACTTCTTTCTGAATTCCTCAAGAGCCAGGCTGTATTTCTGGTTTCTTTCACCTTTTCAGATGCCTATTAACAAGTCCTCAGTGACGTCTGCTAAAAACCTATGCCATCTTTCTCTGAGCCAGTTTCTTTTTTCAACTGGCTGCCTTAGAAAAAGTCTCCCTGCTCATTACAGAGATTCTTCTGAGCTGCTCGGTCGCTTTTCACCTGGCCTGTGCTTGGTTATGCCTTAGGAGCTCTCCTCCCTGAAGTCCCTTCTCCCAGACGTCTACAACTTGGCAAATCAGTGCGGGCAGGTGATGTCCCATAGGATCTGGCCTCCGGTAGTCGTCATTAGCATTCTTCTAAGTAATTGTCCAAGACGCTAGCAAAAGCCGGCACCCTCCCAGTGGTGGAGGCAAACCAAACGAGGCGCCAGTGGGTTGGTGATGCTCCGATTCCCAGCCTGGGGGATCGTGGAAAAAGAAGAACGAGTCCACAGCGCCCGGCGGCCAGGTGGGGGCATGGAATGGCCAGGTCTTCTGGGTCGCGGTACCCGGCGCCCGGAGTTGCGGCGGTAGGAAGGCGGGGCACAGGGAGGTGGGGAATTGGGGTGCCGGGAGGTCCGGAGGCGGGGCCGGGGCGTGCCGGAGGCGGGCGCGGGGCGGGCGCGGAGCCCGGGAGGCGGGGCGCCGGGCCGGGGCGGGCGGGGCGCCGGGAGGTGGGGCGGCGCGCCGGCGTCCCCCGCGCTCCTCCCGCGCTCCTCCCGCGCGCGGCCCCTGGAGTCCCCGAGGCGCGCGGCCCGGCCAGCTCCGGCCCGCCGCACCGCGATCGACCCCTCGCCGGAGCCAGCGCGGGCCGGGGGCCGAGGGGGAGCTTACGGCGCCGAGTGAGGATCGCCTCCCCGAGTCGTTCTGCGGCCGCTGAGCAGCGAGGGCGAAGCGGGGCTGAGTGGGGCCGAAACCATGAATCGGAGTTTTCACAAGTCTCAGACCCTGCGCTTCTACGACTGCAGCGCCGTGGAAGTCAAGAGCAAGGTAAGCCTGCGAAGACCGACCCGGAGATCTGTGCCCCTCCCCTGGCAAGCTAATGGGTGCCCCGCGGAGGGACTGGAGCGGCGTGGGAGGCGACCGGCCCGGGCGACAACTTTCGGGCTCGGGCACCGCGCGCCCTGGCGCACGGGTCGGTGGGATGGGCGCTGGCCCCCTCCCTGGCCGTGCTTCCCGCCCCACGCACACACAAAGCCGGGCAGCCACGGAGGGTCCTGCGGGGCGGAGGCCACCGGACAGCCCGTGCAGGCTTCGGATCTGCTCCCCGAAAGCTGCTCTTTTGTTCCAGGAGCAAGAGGCTACCCGGGCGCGCCGCACGTTGGAGGGGAGGGCGGCGTTTCCGGGGCGAACTGGGGGCCAGGGGCTGCTCGGATTCCGGGCCCTGGAGGTGCCTCTGGGTCCCAGGCCGGGGAAGGGCCCTCGCCGCGCAGCCTCCGTGGTCGTGAAGAAGCCTAGCTATCGCCGAGGAGACAGGCTGCCGGCTCCACGAGCAGGGCCCGACCCGGCCCCCAGCCTGGCGCGGGGTACCGGACCCCCAGACCCGGGCGCGCCCCTGGCCCAAATCCAGCCACCCTTAGCGCGCCTCGGACCAGACACCTCTCCCGGGAGCGCCCCCCCGGCCCAAGCATCCTCCCCTCGGTGCACACCCCCAGTCCTGACTGCTTACGACCCGCTACCGGACGCGCCCCGGGGCTAGACCCAGACCCCTCTGGGCACGCCCCAGCCGGTCCTGCTGCCCGCGCCCCGCCGAGCGTGCTGGAACTTGCGGGCCCTGTGCGTGTCTGGGTAATTGGTTGATAGCATCTGGCGCTCCTGCCCTTTGCGGGGGCGACTGGGTTGCAGCCGAGGCTTTTGTCTGTGAGGGTCTCTCTGGTGGACCCCCGCGGGCAGAGGAGGAGCTGCAGTTGTTTGAGGCCGGGTGGGAGGGGGCCTCAAGCCTTTTGCTAACTACTGTCCCGGAGCCCAGTGGCTCTCTCGCCCTTTCTTGCTGCACCCTTGTGGTCTGCCCCCAGCTCTTCGCTTGCCTCGGGGTGAGGGGCTGGTGTCTTCTTTGGTGTAGTATTTTGCCTCAGGGGATTCAGGGGTCCCAGCAACATGCAGCAGTGAGTGGCAAGTCTTCCTTCTCATCTTGGAAAGACACGCATCTTTTTCTGAATCCTTCATTTGTAGTAAGACCTTGCCCTTTCCCAAAATGCCAATTCCCTGACTTTGGCTCCACTCCTATTCTCGGGAGCCCAGGAGTGCCCCCAACCTCAGAGTCTAGTGCAGCACCATGAGTTGTGAGGGAAGGACCCACCAGCCAGAGAGGGAGGTAGAAGTGTTTGCCCACTCTTTCTTTAGAAAGTAACCACTGAGGATGGCGGAATTTGCTTTTCTGTAATTTTTTCTTTTGAGATCATTATAGATTCACAAGCAGTTGTGAGAAAGAATGCAGAGGTCCTAGGACACCATCCAGCTCCCAATGCCATCTCATGTGACTATGCGGGACCCTAACTGTGGATATCACTGTGCCTGCAGGTCAGTGTAGTGCACACATTTGCGCAGTCCTGCCCTTCAAAGGACTCCCTCCTGCCGCCCCTGCGTAGTGGCTACTTCCTTCTGGGCCAGTTGTATTAAACACTCTGTCGGGGTACTCAGCAGCCTCGGGGTGCCCTTTGCCTTCTCAAACTCACAGCAAGGGAAAGGCCCTCACCAAGCTAGGTGCAGTGGTGCACGCTTATAATCCTAGTACTTGGGAGTCTGAGACAGGAGGATCACAGGTTTGAGGACAGCCTCAGCAAGTAGTGAGACTCTCATCAACCCAGCAAGACCTTGTTTCAAAATAAAAAATAAAATTGGGCTGGGGGGGTGTAACTCAGAGGTAGAATGCCCCTGGGTTCAATCCCCAGTAACACACACACACACACACACACACACACACACACACACACAGTCACACGCAGGAGCCCTCACCAGCCATAGCAATGCAGGCTATTGGGGCTACAGTGAGGACCTGCTTTTGCCTGTCCCTGGGGGGTGTTAGCCTGCCTGCCCGTCCAGCTCCACTCAGCAGAGAGGTGCCGCCCCAGGCCACCCAGGGAATTCACGTTCAAGTGTAGTGAATGTGCTCCTGGGGTGAGTGGCGAAGCTGGGGTTTTGGTTGGACTTGGGAGTCCTTGGAAGAGCCACATGCACCTGGGTCCCTCTGGACTGGCTGTCACACTCCCCTCTCACAATGGAGGCCTGAATTACAGCTTGCTGGGAGGGTCTACATGGCTTTTCCATACCCTCCCCTGTCTCTCTCTCTCTCTCTCTCTCTCTCTCTCTCTCTCTCACACACACACACACACACACACACACACACACACACACACACACACAGTGTTCCTGTGGCGCTATCTTTGCAGGATGTGACTGCTGTCAAGATACAGGAGGCAGAACTTCATGACTTTGGGGGCATCACACAATCTAAAAGTGGCACCACAGCAACATGGGTTTGCTGTGGGAAAATGGCAGCCAGGGAGCTGGGTCTATCCAAAATCTGCCACCTACCAGCTCTGGAGGCTTCTGAGCCACAGTTATCTTATCTGTAAAACAGGCATTATACTGGATCTGCTTACCTTCCAAGATTAAATGAGGCAGGAAATGTGAGGGTATGTTGAGACAGCCTCAGCAACTTAGTGAGAACCTGTTTCAAAACAAAAGATGAAAAAGGAGGGCTGGGGCTAGGGTTATATCTTAGAGGTAGAATGCCCCTGGGCATTAACACCACACGCACACACACACACACACACACACACACACACGCAAAGAATCCTGTGCATCTCAAGACACCTGATCTAAAAGCTGCCTCAGGTCCTCTCTGAACCAGCTAGTGAGTTCTTGGGTGGGAGCCAGGGGACAGGAGATTGACCTGGTGGCTCTCCCCACTACCTACACCCTTACACCTCCCTAAACATCTCTAATCCCAGCAATTCATGCTGCTCCCCAGTCAGCAGCGAGACCTTCTGATTACCTGATTCTGGCTGCCTTGCCACTTACCTCTGACTTTACCTTTCCTTTCCTCAGGGGCTCTGCAGATGTTTAGGAGAGGGAGGGTTCAGGTTGAGGAAAGAGGGAAAGGGCCTAGGCCACCTTGAAGGGCAGCAGGAAGGCCAGCGCCAGGTGGGGAGGCCCACAGGGGCAGTGACAGGAGACGTGCCTCATTTAAGAAGCTAAGAGAACTCAGTGAGGCTTCGAGCTGGTTGGCACTTTCATACGCACCCTCTACTTGTGCTCAAAAGCCAGAAGGACTTTGGTCACATCTCAGAAGTGCTGCAAACCCAGAATCAGTTGCGTTGTGGCCCCCGGTCCTGTCCGACCTCATGGCCTCTGTCCACACCCCTGTTGGCCCGTGTGCTCTGCTTTGTGGCTCCCCCACCTGAAATGCTAAGAACCAACCTCCTAGACGGCCCCTCTCCTACAAAGCCATTCCATGGATGCCTGCCCCAAGCCATGTACCCACTGTCTGACCCTTCCCTACTCACCTTAGGGCTCCTGTCGAGATGCTCCTGCACGTCCTGTTCAAGTATCCATGGCATCTGGGAGAAAAACACACTAAAGGGCTTCATCCTTTTGTGCCTCCTGGTTTAAGGAATGTTAGGACACAAAGAGAGATAAATACCATTGTTAATTCTCCTGTCCCAAGGTGAGCGAGCCACTGTATGGTATCTCTTGTGGCCCTCTGCTTAGTTATGGGCATGTATGTGTGTCATGTAATTATTTACAGAATTGGCACCATATAGGCACATTATTTTGCAGCCTCTTTCCCACTTCCAACTTGACAGTATGTTGCAAATATTTTTCATGTCATTAAGAAAATGACTGTAAGCCGGGTGTGGTGGCGTACACTTGTAATCCCAGCATTCGGGAGGCTGAGACCAGAGGATCCGAGTTTGAGGCCAGCCTCAGCTATCTAGTGAGGCACTCCACAACTTAGTGAGACTCAGTTTCAAAATAAAGAATAAAAAATAGGGCTGAGGGTATAGCTCGGAGGTAGAATGCCCCTGAGTTCAATCCCCAGTACTACAAAAGAAAAAAAAATGACTGTATAATATTCCATCTCATGTCTAAGCCATAACTAAATTAACCAATATCTTATTTGGGTTTCTTCCCATTTTTTCCAGAGTACACAGTGCTTTAACATTTCAGTCTTTACATAGAGATATTTAGAATATATGTCAGTGTAGAACTCTTCCTGTTCAAGACAAATTCCTAGAAGTAAAATTACTTGAGAGAGAAAGCTGGGCGTGGTTGCACATGCTTGTAATCCCAGTACTTGGGAGGCTGAGACAGGAGGATTGCAGGTTTGCAGCCAGCCTCAGCTACCTAGTGAGACCCTCTGCAACTTAGTGAGACCCTGTTTCAAAATAAAGAATAAAATAGAGCTGGGGGTGTAGCTCAGAGGTAGAATCCCTTTGGATTCAATCCCCAGTACCACAAAAAAAAAAAAAAAAAAAAATTACTTGAGAGAAAGGTACACACATTCTTTTTGGGTGGTGCTGGAGATCAAACCCAAGGCCTCTTGCATGCTGGGCAACCGTTCTGCCAATGAGCTGTATCCCCAATCCATGAACACTTTTCCCTCCCCCAGTACTGGGGATCAAACTTTGGGGTACTCTGCCATTGAAATACATACATTCCCAGCCCTTTTTATTTTTCACTTTGAGACTGGATCTTGCTAAGTTGCCCAGGCTGGCCTTGAACTTGCAGTCCCCCTGCCTGTGCCTCCCAAGTAGCTGTAATTGCAGGCATGCACCGCCTCGCCCAGCCCCCTGTGCCGTTGCCAGATGCTCTTCTGGGAAGTCTCTACCAGGAGTTTATATATTCTGTGTGATGTCTACTCATCTGTCTCTCCTTTCTTCCTCCCAGCACTGGGCATTTTCGGGTTCCTCTGAATTATACAAATGAAGTGGTGTCCCGTATCTTACTTTGCGTTTCTTGAGTTAGTAGTGCATGGAGCATTTTCACATGTATTGGCTGCTCGTGTGTCTATTTTCACTGCCTGTCTTTGTCCTGTATCCCTTTTCCTATCCCTGCTCTTTTTATGAGTTTTATGAGTTTAATGCTGGTGAGGCCAGTGTTTGGGGTGCTGAGTGGAGCTGGTGTCCTCGAGGGGACTGAGTGTGTATGTAGGAAACACTGTGGTCCTGGCCGGCCATTTCTGCTGGGGACAGCTGGGCACATGGTGTTTTGTGTCAGCTTGTCCCCTCGGGTCCCCAAGATCTTGTCACTGGCTGAGCTTGTTGGTCTTGGTAGCACTGCAGGGCACGCCCTTCCATCAGGGATGAGACACCAGGTGGGCTGGGGCTGGGGACTTGCCTCCTGTGGGCCAGTTGAGAACTGCCTGGACACGGTTTGACTCACCTGTGTGTCAGCTACACCCTTTTAAGATGCTGGTTGCAGTACGTGTGCACGTATGTGTTCAAACAGGTTCCAGGACTTGATTTGGGAAGTGGCATCCAGAGGAGACTCATCGGGGACCCAGAGGGGCTGTCGACCTGGGGTGTGGGTGGCATCATTGCCCCCAGGAGGCTGCTCACCTCTTAAGGGCTGGTGACTTGGAGTGTCTGAGCGTCCTGATGGCCTTGCTGGGGAGTTAAGTCCTGTCCTCGGACCCCTCTGTTTCTGGCAAGGGAAGGGTGTCAGGGACTGGGAGATACAGTTGCCCAAGGTCTCAGAAGCTCTAACGTCTGGAAATCATATTGAGAACTGGCGCCAAGGGGAGAAGCATCCTGACCTTTACACAGGGGTCTCCTCGGCCTTCAGAGGCAGCAAGAAGAAGGCTTGGAATGACAGCAGCAGAAGGCGCTGGGCAGTGAGATGCGTCCAGCTGACAAATCTCAAGCATGTTGGGAGCCATGGGAGGTACCTGCTCCTTTGTAGCTCCCACACTTTTTTTTGTTTTGTTTTGCAGTACTGGGGATTGAACCCAGGGGCATTCTACCTCTGAGCTACACCTCCAGCCCTATTTTTATTCTTTATTTTATTTTTATTTATTTATTTTGCAGTACTGGGGATTGAACTCGGGGGCATTCTACCTCCGAGCTATATCCCCAGCCCTATTTTTTATTCTTTATTTTGAAACAGGGTCTCACTAAGTTGCAGAGTGCCTCACTAGGTAGCTGAGGCTGGCTGAGAACCTGGATCCTCCGGTCTAAGCCTCCCAAATGCTGGGATTACAAGCGTGTGCCACCATGCCCAGCTATTTTTTATTCTTGATTTTGAAACAGGGTCTCACTAAGTTGCAAAGGGCCTCACTAAGTAGCTGAGGCTGGCTGCAAACCTGAGATCCTCCTGTGTCAGCCTCCCAAGTACTGGGATTACAAGCATTTGCAACCACGCCCAGCCCCCAAGCTTCTCCTCAGCACATACCTGAGCCCTGCTCTGAGGCTGCTCCTGACACACAGGATGCACACTGCCTGCTGCACAGACTCAGTCTCACATATATGCCTGCATGTGCCAGACTCAGTTCCAAATGCATTGCAACTGCAAATAACAGTTATCAATCCCATCATGGCCTGTGAGATGGGTTCTCTTAGGCCTCCACAACGCACAAGGGCTTACTGAGCAAGAGGGAGCGTCTGTAGCCTGCCCAGGTTGTAGAGCTGAGCAGAGCTCAGAGAGCCTGGGACCCTGCAGTCTGGCTCCAAAATCCACAGTCATACCTCTTGCTGTCTGCTGCTGGTGGAGGTGGGCTCATGGCTCTTCTTAGGAACTTCAGGCCTTGAAGTTCAGACCAGGGTGTTTATGTGGGTGTCCCAGTATCCCTGTGTAGGAAACAGCTGGGAGGACAAGTTGGACTTTTAGGGGAAGAGGTTCTACCTTTCTTGCAGCATGGTTAAAGGTTTTTGCCACTAGGCCTTAGGGAAGCCCTCTATTCAGTAACCCTTCTCAGAAGTTCAGCCAAGGCAGATGCCATCCCCATTGTATCAGGTGACTGGGCAGATTTGGATAGGGTCCTTGGTCCTGACAGCCTATGTGTCACCAAATCCCCAACTTTACCTCTCAGGGAAGCCAGAGGCCCCAGGGCAGCCCAGCCATCCCACCATCCAGTGTCCAGCAAGGCCACTGGACGTGCGCACCCTGCAGTTACCCTCATCTGCTCTCTGCCTCAGGGGTAGGGCCGCCTGCAGGCTGGTCCTGAGTCAGGTCTGGGCTCGCTCCTCTGGAGGCTGCTGGCTCCGACAGTTACTTCTCGGCACTTGGGCTCTTTCATCTTCCTCCCATGCTTTTGGGTTTAGCGTGCCGGGAGGCCAGCCCAGGAAGTGAACAGTGCTTCTTGATTGGATGTTCAAGGAGAACTTCAGCATCTAACCTTGAAGAGCAGTGCTATGTGTGTAGTGAGTACCCAATCGACATTGACCTGAATTTAGAGAAGTACTGGATTTTTGAGGTAGCTATTGGTTCACAAGTGGTCTGATAGGGTACTTTGGAAAATACCTACTTTTTGAAGAAAGTGACAGATACTTTATGTGCACTTGGCTTACTGCGAGGATTGAGAACAGCGCATGGCCTCACCCCCTCCCTGCTTGTAAAGGTATGTAGTGCTAGTGCCATGGTGGGGTGGGGTGGGGGGATGGGGAGGAAAGATGAGCTAACAAAACAGAGGAACAGGAAATTAAAAATCCATGGTGCTATTTCTGTTGCTGTTGGCATCTCCTGGTTTTCTTGGTGCTCTGCTGTGGCCGGCTCTGCATCTCTGAGGTCCAGCAGAGCCACCTGGCACCGAGGCCACCCACCACCGGGAATGGGAGGAACTGGCCACTTCCTGGGCCTTGCTTCTGACTGCTCCCCCTCCCTGTCATTCCCAGTTCCTGGGGCCCGGGGTTGTGCCTTCCTGCACCCCTGACCTGCCCGCGCCTCTCCCTCAGTCCCCTCCCGCTTCTGTCTAGACCCATCTAAGGGTGGGGCTCCACTATCCACTCCCAACTCTGTTTTGAGGTGTATATATAGCATTTTATTTGGGGGAAAAGACTTTTGCTGCTTAAAGAATTTAACCTCACTCGCCAGGGTGAGATGGTCTCAGCCTGGGAACCAGGCCCTCCTGGGTGGCCCAACCCATATCAAATTCTTGGTTTGTCTGCCTCCCCTGCCTGCTAGCCAACCCCCCAGCAAGCTGAGGCAGAACCAGACTGCATGCCGGCTGTTTGGTGTGATGTCTGTGTGATCCATCCATGTTGTGTGTATTTGCAGAGCTTATTTTTTTACTGAGGCCCAGTTCTCTTCTGTGTGACACCTCACAGCCTGTGCTTCTGTTCTCCTGCTGAGAAGGCAGGTGCTGTTTCCAGGTTTGGCCCTGGTGACCAACATTGCATGAAAGCTCCAGTCCAGGTCCTCAGGTGTCACGAACATGCATTTCTCTTCAGGCACGAAGCACTTGCAGTTCTGATGGGTCACACAGCCCCTCGTGGTCATGGCCTTCCCTGTTTCCATGCTGCAGTATTCTGGGGTTAGTGACTCAAGGCTGGCCTGTGGGGGTGAGCTTTGTGCTAATCACAGCACAGCACCAGGGCTGTTCTGACTGTTGCACACAGGCTGTGATTGCTGCCTTGCTTTGGAGCAGAGCAGTGTCTGTGGCCAGTCTCAGGACACTCTGGAGCACTAGAACCACAGCTTATTAAGGATCTGTTGATTAGTCAAAGTGCATCAGGAAGGCCGGGCGTGCTGGTACACACTTGTAATCCCAGTACTTGGGAGGCTGAGATCAGAGAATCACAGGTTTGTGGCCAGTCTCAGCTACTTAGTGAGGCCCTCTGCAACTTAATGAGACCCTGTTTCAAAATCAAGAATAAAAATAGGGCTGGAGGTGTAGCTTGCAGGTAGAATGCTCCCGGGTTCAATCCCCAGTATCACAAAAAAGGGGGGGAAAGTGCATCAGGAAGACTATTTTGCAGAACTCAGGGTCCCACTGCTGAGATGTGAAGAGCGTTCATAGCCCTGCATTTGGTTCTGAGGTCAAATGGTTGCTTTTACGAGCAGGTCATTCCCGATTCCCCTGGGCGGGGGGGAGAGCTGAGCATTGTGGCAGACAAATAGGAGATGAACGAGGACCAGCTGGGTACCACTTGGCAGGTCACTGGGAGGGCTCTGTGGCGATGGAACTTTGCATATGACAAAGGTTGGAAATTGAGTTTCATGTGTGGAATAGAATGAAGACCTCAGACAGCCTCCCTATGGTAGACCATGGGACCCTGCAAAGCCCAAGCTTTTGCTTTCTTTGCCTAGGAGGTGTCTAGGCTGCCTGATGGGCAGCTCCTTTCTCACACACATGCTGAGGATGTCCAGGCTGATATCTAGCTGATACTAGAGCATCTTTGCTCCTCCTAAATGACCTGCCTTCTGAGAAAATATGTTTAGTTTCTATTTTATCCCATCTGTACACTTGTCAAAAGCTGAATTAAAAGCTGAGCATGGTGGCACACGCTTGTAATTCCAGTACTTGGGAGGCTGAGACAGGAGGATCACAAGTTTAAAGCCTCAGCAATTTAGTGAGACCCTGTTTCAAAATAAAAAAAAAATAAAATAGAGCTGGGAGTGTAGCTCAGAGATAGAATGCCCCTGGGTTCAATCCCCAGGACTACAAAAGGGGGAAGGTGCTGAATTATGAATTGGTCAGTCTGTGGCAACAGATCTCTGTGTCTCTACTTCTGAGATTGGAGGGATGGAACTAAGGTACACAGGGCCAGAACGTGTCCCCTTAGGTGGCTTCTTTTGAGGGGCATTGCTGGTGTGGAGGGGCCCCTGTAGGTGTCAAAGGGAGAAGTTGGATGATCTGAATGCTGCTGTTTTGGGGGGCTGGCTGTCTAGAGGGGTGTGGAAGTGAAGGTAATGCTGGCACGCTGTTCTTCCTGAGCCACTGGCTGCCCACCCACAGGCCTGGCTCATGCCCTCACTGGTCTGAAATATCAACGTGATGCTGTGGAGCAAAACTCTCTGCCTGGAAGACAGCCCTTCCCGAGGTGGAAGAGGTGCGCCTGGCCGTATGGCCTGTGGGCACCTGGGCCCATCAGCCCCAGTGCTGGTGTGGAGATGGGAAGTGAGCACAGACCACTGCAGGGAGAGAGCCCCTGGGTCCACGCTCGGCTGAGCAGCTGATGCTGAGGGTGAGGTCCTGTGTCACGCTTGGTTCTATCTGGAAACTTCACAAACATGCCTTTTGCTGGAGGTAGGATCCTTTGTCTGGAAGGCGACCTCAGGTGTATGAACAGTGGCTGCAGACATCAGGGTCTCACTGTTGCCAGGAGGGTGCTCTGAGGAAGCCCCACTCCACTTCACAGGAGATGAGCTGCACCGGGGCCCACACGTGAGGGCCGGGGCTGGAGAGGGTCCCATTGAGAGCTAACAGTTGCCTGTCCTGCCACTGTTGCCCAGGGATGTAAGCCCACTGGCTGTGGCAAGGACAGGGCTGGGTAGGGCATGGAGGTACCCCTCAGCCCAGGCAGACAGGTGGCCGAGGATTGGCACCTGGTGCTTAGTGGATGACTTGTGCCACTGTGGAGTTGCCCCAAGTTTTTCCTGGAGCCTGCTTCTGTGAGGCCTCTCCCTGTCCCAGAGGCCTGATCAGGCCTGTGGGAGAAGCTCTCTTCAGACCCATCACCTGGGCAAGGGTCCGGGTGTGGGTGGCATTTTCTCATCAGTGTGGGTTCACGTTCCTCTCCTGAGCAGGGTCTGTGCCAAGACCTGTGCTGGATACTTGGCTAGAGGTTTCTGTTGATACTGATCACACTCTGCATGATAGACAGTTTCCCAGCTCTGGAGATGAGGACCCGAGGCTCACTGAGTATTCGCGTCCACAATTCTGAATTACACCACCATCCTGTATCCATCTGTTTCCCTATCTGTGGCTCCACCTCTGGGGAAATAGACAGCACCTGCATGCGCTGAGGTCAGTGTCTCCCGGACACAGCTCAGGGCTGGGCTACTTCCTAAATGCCTCCTGCATCCTGTGAGACCCCCCTCCCCAGCAGCCTGAGCCTTTGATCCCACTGTGAGCACCAGCCTGGGGTGCATTTGGCCCTGTGCGCAGTGTCTGGCAGATGCAGTGAGCACAGACCAGGAGCACAGTCCTGGCCGCCTCTCCCACTTCCCTCTGTGTGGTGTCTGGAACATTACTGGGCCCTCCAGACCCTGGTGTGGAAGGTCAGTTACAAGAGGCCTGATACACAGCTGGGTACAGCACCCACCCAGAGCTGCTCTATTCTCTCATGGCTCATCAAAAGGTTGTTTTGTTTTGAAAAATGGCCCCGAAGAATAGGCATCTTCCAGCAATAGGAGGGACAGGCCTGCGAAAGCGGAGGCTCCTCTTTAGAAGTTAGGGAGCCCACTGTGTGAGCATGCCCACAACAGACTGTTGCTAATGCACGTGTACAAAAATGTGTGAGTTTGGGTGCCGAGGAGGGCCCAGCAGCAGCCTGTGAGGGGAGAGCTGTGGGCCAGAGAGCAAGCCACTCGAGAAGGCACTGCAGAAGTGCAGGACACATATGTACTCTTACTAGATTCTCTCAATGGCCTTGGAATTTTTTTTTTCATTCCTGTTTTACCAGGGAGGAACAGGCTCAGAGTTTAATATGTTGTCTGGAGCTTCGCAGCCAGTGAAGGAGTGGAAGCCCGTGTGTGGACTCCGGAGCCTGGCCACCCAGGCTTGGTCCTGTCTTCTGAGCCTGTCTTTGTGAGTCACCCTGACCCAGCCCGCCTCCCCTCGGCCCCTCTGCAGCTCTCAACCTGGAAACCATGCTACTCCAGGTATCCTGAGCACATGTAGGAATGTGCCTTGTTTTCTACACACCCATGGATTTAAGTTTCAAAGAAGTCCCATGGAGGTGGGGATAGATGAACAGCTGTGTGCATTCCCCCTGCCCCTGTCCAGGCCAGGCCAGTACCCAGCCCTCCCCATGCCCCACTCCCAGCAGCCCTGCTCTTGTTCAGGCTGCTTCTTCACCAGCAGCCCCTCAGTGGCTCTAGCTGTGTCCTCCCACCTGGGTGTCCTTTGTCCCTAACTGTTCCCTTAGAGTTTTCTCTCCCACTGCGGGAGCAGGAATACTTTAGGGTTGGCCTCAATGCTTTCTGGACTTTGTGACTGGGCATGTCATCAAGTTCTCAGCCTCGCGCTTCTTGCTCATGAAATGGGACAGTGGCACCTCTCTGAAGATAATTGCCATCAGGGCTAGGGGGCATGCACGGGAGCCCGCACTGCCTTCCTTCTGTATCCCTCGGTGCCATTCCTCTCTAGCCCCCCAGCTCCAGCCCCACAGGGGACAGAGCACTGCAGGAGCCAGAGCGCAGGCCTGTCTCAGGAGGGCCTGGCCTTGCAGAGCCGTGAGCACAGGTGGGCTCTTGGACTAGTTGCCCTGGGCAGTCTTGTGGGCCAGCACACTGGTCCAGGCCATCCTGCAGGTGCTGTCGTCACTCTGGATCACGGTGTATGGATGGTGCAGGAAGGGGTGGGGCTCGGCCTTTCCTGACTCACAGGCCCGTGGCCTGATTTTAAACTGTGCCCCGACGTGTCAGCCAGGAAGTCATCCCACGGCACCACGCTGCCAAGTCCCACACTCTGATAGACTCCTCGTCAGGATGACAGCCTGTCAGCCTGTGTTCTCTTAGCCCTGTTGTGTCATCTCTCCAGAAAACTGGAAGGAAGCCCTAGGGTTTCCAGTTTTCTACATGGCATGTGCGTGCACACACACTCCATGGTCTGTCCCTCCAAGGTCCAAGGTGGCACAAGCTTATCGTAGGCCTGTGTGAGACCCCACAGGCAGGATGCACGTGGGCTCAGCTGGTGGTCCAGCCTCTGTGCCACTTCCTGACAGTCCAGGCATGTCTCCGACAGCCCGAGGCAAGTCCAGTCCCTACTAGTGTCTGGTCAGAGCTGCGTGTGACTCCACCCTGGCATAAGACAGAAAGGACTCCTTCCTCTGGAGCTGTTATTTTGACCCCAAGACTCACCTGCATGAAGAGTAGGGAATCAGAGGTGACTGGCTGTGTCAGCACTTGTCAGTGCCTGCCTTGCTGTCTGCATCTGGCACATGACCAAGTCCTGTATGTCCAGCCTGTGCTGTTCTAGTCCCATGGCTGTGCAGCTCCTTCAGCTTGTCCCCTAGGTGAAACACTCTCTGCCCTCTCTCTGTCCTTGGTGATCTCCTCTCCTTATATACCCAGTTTAAATTAGAGCCTGAGTTCTACAGCTGTTTCCTGGGCATTTTTCAGTGGTAATCATACTTTTGCATGTGTGACTACTGTTTGACTTTCTGCTGACCAGTGAACTATTAGCTCCATGAAGGCAGGTGGTTGATTTGTTCAGCAACACATACTCATCCCAGCTCAGGGCCAGGCATAGCTGGTGCTGTAACTGCATCTTCAGAAGGCTATTCCAAGCCAGGCATGGTGGCACACGCTTGTAATCCCAGTACTTGGGAGACTGAGATAGGAGGATTGCAGGTCTATAGCCAGCCTCAGCAATTTAGCAAGGTTCTGCACAACTTAGTGAGATCCAGTCCAAAGTAAAATAAAATAGGGCTGGGAGTGTAGCTCAGAAGTAGAATGCCCCTGGGTTCAATCTCTAGTACCACACACAAACACATTCTACTATTCTGTCAAACCAGCTGCTTCAGGATGGTGGGAAACATTGTAAGACCAGTGAATCCCATGAGCATACGCCCATTGCCACACTTCTTTGGTTGTGAAGTGAGTTCCATGATCATAAGCAATGGTGTGTGAAATACTGTTGGATAAGACAGTGGATACGACAGTGGATAAAGCATTCTGTAAGTCCATAGTTGGTAGTCTGGGCAGAAGCATTACGTGCAGAGAAGGCAAATTCATACCCAGAGTAAGTATCTATTCCAGTAAGGATAAAGCACTGCCCCTTCCATCATGTAAGGGGTCCAATATAATTAACCTACCACTAGGTTGCTGGCTGATAACCTTGGGAAACGATGCCATATCAGGGAATCAATGTTGATCTCTGCTGCTGGCAGATTGGGCACTCAGAGTGGCCATATCCAGGGCAGCTTTGGTAAGTGAAAGTTCGTGTTGCTGAGCCCATGCATAACAATGGTTCTTGCCACCATGACCACTTTCTTCATGAGCCCATTGAGCAATGACAGGGGCGGCTGGGGAAAGAGGCTGACTGCTGTCCATAGACCAGATCACCCTATCCTCTTGATTGTTAGTCCTCCTCTGCTGAGGTCACGTTTGGATGGGCATTAACATGGGACACAAATATCTTCACATTCTCTGCCTATTTGGTGAGATCTACTCACATACCTCTTCTCCAAATGCCTGTCACCAATCTTCCAATCATGTTCTTTGTAAATTCCTGACCATCCAGCCAAACCATTGGCTACAACCTATGAATCAGTGTATAAGTATACATCTGGCCACTTCTCCTTCCAAGCAAAATGCACAACCAGGTGTACTGGAATGTCCCAGAGAGGGGCCATAGTGCTACAGTTGTCCACTTGCAGGTGGTACCTGCATTTGTGCAGAACCATCTGTAAACCAGGCCCTTTCTACCTCTGAGCTACACCCCCAGCCCTATTTTACAGAAATTTTAGTTTTCTCTTCCTGTCAACTAATTATATGGTACGCCCCATAAAGCCATAGGTTCACACTGGGCGACAGAAGGCACAGTAGCAGGAGTAGGACCATGAGCCCTTGGGCCACTTCTTCATGTAACTTGTGCCTTCAGGACCCACTCGGGCCCAGTCACATATGTTCCACTTCTATCTGATGATGGGTTGCAGCTGTGCACCATCCAACTGTATAGCTTGGTGGGTCAGATAACACCTAGTTCACAATGGGCAGCTCAGGTTGCATGTTAGTTTGGTGGCCCATGGTCAAGCATTCAGTTTCCACTACAACCCAGTAGCAAGCCAAGAGCTGCTTCTCAAAGGGAGAGAAATTGCATATGACAGCAGAGCCTTGCTCCAAAATCTCAAAGGCCTCTGCGATTCACCTATGGGGGCCTGCTAGACTCCAGACAGCATCTCTACCTGGCACTGACACCTCGAGTACCATTGGTATGGTCTGCTGGACCCTAGGGCCCAAGCGGTAGAGCAGCCTACACAACAGTTTGGACCTGTTGCAAAACCTTTTCAAGACCCACTCAAAACTGCAGCTTTTTGAGTTACTCGGTAGATGGGCCAGAGTCACACACCCAAGTGAGGAATGTGTTGCCTCCAAAATCCAAATAGGCCTACCAGGTGTTGTAGGAGGGGCCAGATACAACAACCTATCCTTTACCTTAGACGGAATATCTCAGCATGGCCCACACCACTGGACTGAGGTTGAAAGCCCTTGAATTTTAGTTTGATCTATTTTCCATCCCCTGGCACATAAATGCTTCACTAACAAGCCCAGAGTGGTTGCTGCCTCTTGCTCACGGGGTCCAGTCAGCAGAATGTCATTTATGTAATGGACCAGTGTAATACCTTGTGGAAGAGAAAGGTGATCAAGGTCTCTGCAAACTAAGTTATGACACAGGGCTGGAGAGTTGATCTACCCCTGAGGAAAGACAGTGAAGATGTACTGCTGGCCTTGCCAGCTAAAAGCAAATCATTTCTGGTGGGCCTTATGGACAGGCACAGAGAAGAAGGCATTAGCCAAATCAGTAGCTGCATACCAGGTATCAGGAGATGTGTTTATCTGCTCAAGTAAGGAAACCACACCTGGCACAGCAACTGCAATTGGTCACCACTTGGTTAAGCTTATGACATAACTGTCATTCTCCAAGTTCCATCTGTATTCTGCACAGTCCAAATAGGACAGTTAAATGGGGATGTGATGGGAACCACCACCTCTGTATCTCTCTGGTCCTTGATGGTACCCCTAATCTCTGCAGTCCCTTTAGGTATGCAATATTGCTTTTGATTTACAATTTTTCTAGTTAGAGGTAGTGCTAATGGCTTCCATTTGGCCTTCCCCACCATAATAGCCCTCATTCCACAGGCTAGAGAACCAATGTGGGGATTCTGTCAAAGGCTAAGTATGTCTATCGCAATCATACATTCTGGGACTGAGGAAATAACCACAGGATGAGTTTGGGAACCCACCAGAACTGCTGCGAGTTGGACCTTGGCTAACATTCCTTTGATCACCTCATGTCCATAAGCACCTACTTTGACCGGAGGACCACAGTGTTTTGGATCTCCTGGAATCAATGTCAGTTCAGAGCCAGTGTCCAGTAGTCCCTGAAAGATCTCATCATTTCCTTTCCCTAGTGTACAGTTTCCCTAGTGAAACGCTGCAGGTGCCTTTGGGAAGGGTGGGGAGAAAGCTTAACAGTAAAACTTTGGGGTTCTGTACCAGGGTCTCCCCTTCAGTCAAGGGGTTTTAGGTCTGTAAACTGGCTTAAGTCTGAGAATTGGTTGAGGGGCCATGATTCCCTGCTGTTATGATTAAGGCAGACTTTGGTATACTTGCACTGGAATTTTTCTGCTTATATAAATCAAATAAGAATTTGGTGGGTTCCCTGTATATTTCACTTCTGGGGACACCATGACTGATCAGCCAGCACCATAGATCTGCATGAGTCAGACCATTCTATTCATTGCTTCTCCTCTGCTGCCCAAGTACCTTGCCTTTGGTGGCCCCTGCCATTCCAGGATGCAATGTAGGTCTCCCAATTGAGTGACTGTGGCTCCCACTCTAAGAGCTGTCGTGCAGAGACTAGCAATGACAGAGCTCTTCAAGGATACTAGTCGTAATGGTTTGGACTTAGAATGTCCCCCTAGCTCTCATGGAAACAAGGGAGCAATGTTGGAAGGGGCGTTTGGTTGCTAAGGAGGGGTCCCAGGGAGTGTGGCCTTGGGGATTATATAAAATCTCTCCTCCCCTTGATGTCTCTTTCTCCGTCTCTGTCTCTGTCTCTTTCCGATTCTGGCCTTCCTGAAGCGTGGAGGACAGAGTACACCTTGCCCTGGTCCATTCTGGAGGAAGCTTGCCCTCTCCTTCACTCTGCTCCCTGCCACCATACCCTGAGATCCTCAACCCTGAGACTTCCAAGGACTGTGAGAAAATAAATCTTCCTTCCTCTAAGTTGTGTGTGGTCAGGCCTATTGGGTCACAGCAATGGGAAAGTTGACCAAGACACTAGTGCTCCCCTCACAAATCCGTTTCTTAAAGCACATCTTCTGGACCTACCCACTGCAGAGGAAAAGGTCTTACATGGCAAATCCATTCTAGCATTCCAAGCTCTCCAAGCCTTTGCATCCCTTCATCCACAGAAAACCGAGGGATGTCAGGCACTTCCAGCGTATTCACAGTAGGCCATCTTTTGATCTATACCTTAGCCAACCCACCAGATAAACTATTGGTGCCATTTTTTAACATTGCAAGCTACTGCATTAAGTCTAGAATCTCTGCTTAATGGGCTCATCAATAAGTTCAACCTGGTCTAATTGTATGTTCCTTCCACCATTATCCCACACCCTTAAAATCCATTCCCATGTATGTTCCTCTGCGTATATGAATTAGAAAACCCCTTTGGCCGGGCGTGGTGGCGCACGCTTGTAATCCCAGCATTCGGGAGGCTGAGACCGGAGGATCCGGGTTCGCGGCCAGCCTCAGCTACCTAGTGAGACACTCCGCAACTTAGTGAGACTCGGTTTCAAAATAAAGAATAAAAAATAGGGCTGGGGATGTAGCTCGGAGGTAGAATGCCCCTGAGTTCAACTCCCAGTACTGCAAAAAAAAAAAAAAAAGAAAACCCCTTTGGAGTGTAGCATACTTCCTCATGGGTCATACTCTGTACCTCACTTCTAGGGGACTGCTCAGGCTTGCTTTTAGTTATAGGTCTAGAGGCAAAAGTGGGTGGTAAGGGTGGGCCTGATGGGTATTAGCATTATCTTGCTCTGTTTCCATAGACAATGCTGGATTAGTTACTTCCGGGAAAGGTGGAGAAGCCAATTCTACAAAGGGTGGAGATGGCCATGTCTTCTGGCAGAACAAACCCATCAGAATGTAGAAATTCAATATCCCCAGCCTCTTCAGGGTCTTCCCACACATCTCCATCCCGATTTGCAAGATCCCATTGTTTCCTGATAGTGCTCTCACTTTAACCGCAGACACCCTTCAGAGGCTGAGAGTGCAGTTCAGCCAGACTCAGGGTGAGAGCCTGTGTCTGGTTTTTGGCAATTTTTGCCATATGACTACAGCCAGACAAAATTCTCCTTCAACACACATTGAGAAGCCTTTAGGTTAGTTATGCATTCCTGGAGCTTATCTTTCTCGTCTGTTAATTTGTCCAGTGATGCCAGGAGCAACCAGCCAACATTGCTATATTCCTTAGTATTCTAGAAATGTTCAAAAATATTATAGAGTCACTAAATTCCTTGCCTCTCACAAGGGGCAAATTAGGAGCATTGAATGCATCCACTTTGCATCTCTCTCTCTTTTTCTTTTTTGTCAAGTGTGTAGTACTGGGGATTGAACCGAGAGATGTTCTACCTCTGAGATACCCCCACACCCAGCCCTATCTTATTTTTTATTTTTGAAATAGTATCTCACTAAGTCCGGAGGGGCCTCGCTAAGTTGCTCAGAGAGACTATCTTTGAACCTATGATCCTCCTTTCTCAGCCTCCCAAGTACTGGGATTACAAATGGGCCACCACGCCCAGCTTGCAGATCTCTTTAAACAGGTCATGGCATGAATTATCAGCACTCTCTGTACTATCAGAAGGAGGGTCTTTAGCAACTTTAGGCCTAACCAAATTAGAGAGCCAATTCCAGAAACCACAAAATCAAATAAGGAACTTCATCCTCACAATTCTGTTTCTCTAGAAATATTCCTGGCCCCAAAATCTGTACTAGTCAAGGTTCTCTAGAGGAACCGAACTCACAGGATAAGTATATCATCTTATGGTCCAAAGCAGCATAGTCCCAAGTGGCTGCCTGCATGTAGAGAGCTGGAGAAAACAGCAGTTGATCGAGCAGTCCAGGAGCTCGAGTCTCAGGTTAGGAGCCACCAGTGATGCAGTTTCAGTTCAAGATGGAAAGGCCAGGAAGCCGGGCGTGGTGGCCCACGCTTGTAATCCTAGCATTCGGGAGGCTGAGACCAGAGGATCAGGGTTTGCAGCAGCCTCAGCTACCTAGTGAGGCACTCCGCAAACTTAGTGAGACCCTGTTTCAAAATAAAGAATAAAAAACAGGGCTGGGAGCATAGCTTGGAGGTAGAATGCCCCTGAGTTCAATCCCCAGTATTGAAAAAAAAAAAAAAAAGGAAAGGCCAGGAAACACTGGTGAAAGTCCAGTTCAAATGGCAAAAAGGGCTGCAGCTCAATATCCCAAGCAAGAGCAGACACACTTTCCTCAGAAGGAAACAAGCGTTCATTCACACCATTTTCTCTTTCGTCCTGGTCCCCAGCCTATCAGAACATGCTGCCCACATTTGGGGCGGGACCTCCCCTTCCATCCGCAGTTCCACATGCCAGTCATTTCATCAGCATATCCAACGTCACATAATCTTAGGTGTTTCATGATTTCATCAAGTTGACAATCCAGATTAACTATCACACTTACTGTAGCCATTTTCCAGTATTGTAAATATCTTGAATTTCTTTTTTTTTTTTTTTTTTTTTTTGCGGTACTAGGGATAGAACTCAGGGGCATTCTATCTGAGCTACACCCCCAACCCAATTTTACTATTTATTTTGAAACAGGGTCTCACTAAGTTGCAGAGGGCCTCACAAGTTGCTGAGGCTGACCACGAACCTACAATCCTGTCTCAGCCTCCCAAGTACTGGGATTACAAGTGTGTGCCACCACGCCTGGCCAGCTGTCAATACTTCTGATGGCCTGAGATTGTTCTTACCTGCTGGGCCTGGGGTGGGGCAGGGCCTTGGTATGGACCTTGTAGTCCAAACCAGATTCTCCAAAGCTGTTCCATGAGGCAGTTTACAGTTTGTAAGGTTCTTCCTGTGTGGAAAGACAGGACTGCCTTCATTCATGGGAACCCCTTGGTCCTTTGAGATTAGAGTGGACCCATAGTAAAACTTGAGAGCTTGGGCACTTTCCCCAGGTCCCGAACAGTGGCGTTGGAGGGGCCTTAACCTGCCCACCTCCAGGTCCCCTCCCTTCCCTTAGTTGCTCTGTCACCCCAGGCATCTGAGTGATCCCGGCAGGCCAGGAGTTCCGTGGGGCACCCGTAGTCCTTAGAGCTGAGTTGGTTAAACCAGAGTTAAATTTTCAGGTACCAAATGCAAAAGTAGAAAGAGGCCCCTCTGACCATGCTTGGAACCTCTTGCCCACCCACCAGCCTCACCCCAGTCCTGCCTCTGTACTCTGTCCTCCTCACTCTGCACTTACCTTGAAAAATAGCTTCAAATGCCATTCTGACAGGGGTGATTTACCTCCTGTTCCTCTCTGGGACTAGGACTAATGGGGGGAAAGTCCTGTATCCCATATTGATAGAGGATGTGGAGATGGGTTGTGTACCTTGGCAGCAGCAGGAGAATCACCACCTCATATGCAGGGACTCTGGGCATCCTGGAGCACTGACTGGCCTCAGATATCCTTGGCAGGCAGGACCACAATACCCAGGTAGGTGAGAGGAATAGGCTGGAGAACAGGCCGGGCTGGGGAGTGCTGGCTTCTCCAGAGAGCCTCATGCTCTCCCAAAGCCCAGTGTTCGGAGCTGGAGGAGAAACGGCCCTTGTGCTCTGGTGGTCTGTGTCCAATGTGGCCTCAAGGATTGTCAGGTCCCATGGCTCTCACCTTCGACACATGTGCTTGTCTTCACTGTTTGCTGTCTGTCTTCCTGGGAGTGCAGATTTCCTGGGGCCAGGCATTTCTTTGGATTTGTTCTCTCACATTTCCCAGTGTGCAGGACAGTGCTTGTGCACAGAGGAGCTCCATGAGTATTTGCTGGGTGAATGAAGGCAGGCCATGTCATATGTCTCACTAGCTCACTCGGTATATATTTTTGAGTGCCTATTATGTATGAAGCTCTAGGGGTGATAACATAGAGACCACTTTTTTTTTTTTAAGATACTAAAACCTAGCATAGGAAAAAAAAATTGGTTCAATGAGTAGGTTCCCACTTATGGTTTGAAGAAGTCAGTTCAAATTGAGACAGCTCTCCCTCAAAGGGATTCTTCTCTGAAAGTGGCCTGGACATTCCTGCACCTGGGTGGTTTGGTGGTCTCTGGGTTGCTCTGTGAATGGTGTTTCTCAGCCATCTTCTTCCTCAGGTCCATTCTGTTGAGGAAGCATATGGTTGGGAGCCCATGGAGGCTCTGGGGGCAGTGCCTGCTGCAGCACTGGTGTGGTGCTCAGTATCTGTGGCCCAGGCCGTGTAGACTTAGCAAGAAGCAGAAGGTGATGGTCACAGTGGTTCTCTGCATTTCCTTCATGGGTAGTTTGGAAACAAAGCCTTTTTTTCAAGAAAACACCTGATACCTCCAGGCAGCTGCTGGGTGCAGTTGAGGCACCTGGTTTGTTCTTACTCACCTTGCAGGTGTTCTTTGAAACCTTGCCAGTTCGTGGGCTGGTGTGTGGCTGCAGAGGGTAGAGGTTGTGGCCACATGTGAATGGGCAGGGCCATGGGGACTCATAACCTGTGAGGGATGGGACCCTTTCATGACTTCCATCCTTCTGTTTCGTGACATTCTCAGTCAATGCCAACTTAATAAAGTTCTAAAGTTTGGTCTAAAGCAGGTTGAGAAACTTAACTCATTAGTTCCATGAAGATTTGAGCACTATTGTATGCTTGCAGCCAGGGGTAAGCTGCGGCAGTCCTACTTGTCATATAGATTAAGACTTTACAAGCTGTGGCTGCTTGGGGTTTGGGAGGCAACTCGGTCTCTGAGTGGGTTTGGCCTTTGCTGGCCAGCATGACACAGAAGACACGGATGGCGTCTGTCCTCTGACACCGTAGATGCCAGAAACTGAGTAACATATACTTTTTGAGGTTCAGGAACATGCAGCTACAAATTGTGGCACCGCCTCCATAGCACCCAGGCATCCAGTGAAGGTTGGATTGTTTGCACAGTGAAAGTGTGGTGCACACCCTGTGGACAGTTTGCTGTCATTGTTTAGAAGAAAAGGAAGACATGTGATTCCAATGCATTTGACTTCCTATGCCTTTTGAAGACATATAAAACTGGAGTCATTGATGATCTAAGGGAGGGGGCTGGGAGAGGTTCCTGAATACATCTTGAGTTCTGAGCTGTGTGGTTATCCCTATTCAAACCATAAAGAAAAACAAACCCCATGGTGTATGATCTTTGCTTTAAAAAGTGTGTGTCAGAGAAGCCTAGAGGGGCGCCCGGCTCATCAATAGTGGTTTCTCTGTGCTTCAGGGTCAGACACATGAGCACTGTGGGGTCTCCAGATGGCCACAGGCGACACCAGATACCACCTCTTTTGGGGTGTCTAGAGTGAGCATGGCCCGTGGCTCCCCAGGCAGGCTGTGTCCACAGGCACATGCGGTCAGTGTCTTTGACCCATTCCGTGAGGAACACTACCTTGACTGGAAGCAGAAGAGCAAAGAACACTTTTTAAAAGCAACAGAGTATTCTTGGGGAAATGGCAGGTACAGTGGAAAGCCAGAGTTGGAGACATGTGCCCTTCAACTTTAATTCTGCTTTTCCATGGAAACCAACCTGAAAGGGGACATGAGCTGGGGACAAGACAGGACACCAGCAGAGAGTGAGTGAAGGGGCCAAGGGTGAGCCCTTCCTCTCTGAGCCTTCCTGGCCTCGCCCCGTACAGAGGTAGTCCATCTCTCCCTAGTGCCTGAAGATCTGAAGAGCTGTGTGTAGCTCACACCCCAAGGGACTGGTAGCACCAGGACAAGGCGTGGCCTTCACTTGAGCAGTGGAGTTGGTGGGAGGCTCCCCTCCCTCCCTCCCTCCCAGTCACCGAAGGACACAAGGGTGCCGTCCCCCATCAGGGAGACGACCTCAGACAAGACTCTTACTATTTGAGGGCATGAAGACAGCTGAGTGGACTTGAAACGCACACCAAAGTGAGCCCAGTTGTGCCGACAGTGTGAGGCTGCACAGTGAGGAGGTTGCCAGCACCCAGTCAGGACTCAGGATAGCTCAGACAGCCCTGCGGGAGTTTGGATGGATGTTTCTTCCTTTCTGTGTGTGTATGGGGGGGGGGGGTACTGGGAGTTGAACCCAGAGGCATTCTACCTCTAAGCTACATCCCAGCCCTTTTTTAGGGATTTAGCCCAAGGGCATTCTAACACTGAGCTACATTCCAGCCCTATTTTATTTTTTATTTTGAAGCAGGGTCTCACTGAGTTGCTAAAGGCCTCAATAAGATGCTGAGTCTGGCCTTGAGCCTACAATCTTCCTATTTCAAACTCCCAAGTACTAGGATTATAGGCATGCACTATCATTCCTGGCCACCCCCCCCCCCCAGCACTTTTCATTTTGAAATAGGATCTTGCTAAGTCAACATGAACTGGCCTCAAACTTGCCATCCTCCTGTCTCAGCCTCCCAAGTACTGGGATTACAGACAGTTGCTACTGTGCCGAGTTTGGGCTTTTCCTTCCTTCCTTCCTTCCTTCCTTCCTTCCTTCCTTCCTTCCTTCCTTCGTGTATAGAACTGGAGATTGAACCCAGGGATGTTCTACTTCTGAGCTACACCCCCAACCACTTTTATTTGAAACAGAGTCTTGCTGAGTTACTATGCACTGGCCTTGAACCTGCAGTCCTCCTGTCTCAGCCTCCCAAGTACTGAGATTGCAGGCATGCACCAATGTGGCTGCCTGGACTTCTGTTTCTTTCAGACAGAGAAAATGGTTTATTCTTTCTAGAGCCATTCATGTTCTGATTGAATATTTTGAAACATAATTTGTTGAAGTGTTGATAAGTTTAGATGCCCTCCTTTAGTATCAAGAAAAATAAAAGTTTATACTTTTAATGTCTTGTAACCTGGAAAATAAGAAATAACCATAGTCATGTTAATGAATTATTGTTGGGGACAAATGCTGAGTGATGAAAATAGATTTATGTTGCCAGAGCCCTTTGACTTCACAACTATCATTCACGTAAGTTTGGGTTTCTGAATCGGAGAAGGGAGACTGAGGAGCATTTGCAGTTTGGGTTCAGGGTAGAGACAGGAGTGTGAAGGAAGGCAAGTTCCACCCTGCTCCAAGGGCCTGCCCTCTGTCCTCACCACTCAGCACCTCGGACCCATCCAAACTGGAAAAGCTTGCTCTACCAGCTGGGTGGGGTGAGTCTCACATCCTGGGCCTTCCCCGAAGGCCCAGCAGGCTGCCCAGCCTTCCCAGAGTTCTAAACTTTCATCTTCTACCTGGTTGTGTGACACAGGCGCTTGGACCCCTGGCCATGTGGGCGTCCTGTCTCTCTGGAGCAAAAGCAGAGTGGCACTTACCTTCACCAGTGCCTCCCCAGGGCTCCGGGCTTCTGAAAATGGCTTCCAATCGGCCTTCACTTGGCTGCTTAAAAAAATAATCTTTCTTGTTGTTGTTTTTTTTAAATAACAGCTCTGTAAGCTATAATTAACGTGATATAAAATTCACACCTTTAAAGTGTAAAATTCAGTGGATCTTAGTATAGTCACAGAGTTGGACAGTCATTACCACTATCTTATTTTAGAACATTTTCTTCACCCCAAAAGAAGCCCCTCAGGACCATACCCATTAGCAGCCACCCTTAATTCCTTCCTCCCTCCAGCCCATGAACACCATTACACTTCCTGTCTGGACTGATTTGCCTATTCTGGACATTTCATATAAGTGAATCATACAGTGTGTTGTCTTTGATGTCTGATATCTTCCACTTAGTGTATTTTTAAAATTCATCTTTGTTGTGGCATAGATTAGAGTGATATTCCTTTTTGTGGCCAAATAATATTCAGATTCACGTTTTGCTTATCTGTTCATTGGTTGGACATTTGCCTGTTTTCACGTTGTGCATAATTCTGTTACACATTCATATACAAGTGTTTTGTGGACATTTCTATTCATTCCTTTGGGGTATATACCTAGAAATGAGATGTTTTGGTCACATGGTAACTCTGTTCAACACGTTAAGGAATTGCCCAACTGTTTACCAAATCACTTGCAGTATTTTATATTCCTACCAGAAATGTATGAGAGTCCTCTACATTTCCTCTACATTCTTACCAACATATTCTTACTGTTTTTATTATAGTCATCCTAATAGATTCAAGATGATAACTGTATTAGATAACTTTCTATCAATATAAGGAAATACCTGGGGTGATTACATTATAAACAGAGAATTTGGCTTGTGGTTCTGGAGGCTTCAATTCAAGATCAGGCTCTGAGCACGTGGTGAGGCAGCACATCATGGCAGGACAGCATGGCAGAGCAAACCGTGCACCTCATGAGCCAGGGAGCACACAGGAAAAGTGGACCTGCTGAGGTCCCACAGTCTCCCTTGGGGGGCCAGGCCCTACCTCTTAAATGTCGATGGTACCTCACGCTAGCAGTGCCCTAGGGACCGGGCCTTTGGGGAACACTCATCCAAACCACATTTTGATGAGTATTGATTTGTATTTTGTGTATGTGTGGTACTGGGGATTGAACCCAGGGGCATTCTACTTCCAAACACCCCAGCCCTATTTTTTTTTATTCTTTATTTTGAAACAGGGTCGCACTTAGTTGCAGAGGGCCTCACTAAGTAGCTGATGCTGGCAACAAACCCGTGAGCATTCTGTCTCAGCCTCCCAAGTACTGGGATTATAAGCGTGCACCACCACACCTGGCTGATTTTTTTTTTATTACTAATGATACTGAGCATCTAGTCATGTATTTTATTGGTCACTTATATTTCTTCTTTGGAGAACTGTCTACTCAAGTTCTTTGCCCATTTTTTAATGGAGTGGTTTGGCTTTTTACTGTTGAATTTTAAGAGTTCTTTATATATTGTTGTTGCACACTTACACTTACTTATCAGGCACCTGATCTGCATGTGCTTTCTCACACTCCTTAGATTATCTTTTCACTTTTTTTTTTTTTTTTTTTCAGTACTGGGGATTGAACTCGAGCATTCTACCTCCGAGCTACACCCCCAGCCCTATTTTTTATTCTTTATTTTGAAACAGGGTCTCACTAAGTTGCAGAGGGCCTCACTAAGTAGCTGAGGCTGGCTGCGAACCTGGATCCTCCAGTCTCAGCCTCCCAAATGCTGGGATTACAAGCATGTGCCACCACACCCGGCTACCTTTTCACTTTCTTTTTTTT
>PVLC010001559.1:44523-96521 GCA_004027655.1 Graphiurus murinus | reverse complement strand
GCCCGGCTACCTTTTCACTTTCTTGATGGCATCCTTTGAAGCACAGTTTGTTTTTGTCTGTTTTGGTTTTGGTTTGGTTTTGCACAGGGAATTGGACCCAGGGGCATTCTACCTCCTAGCTATACCATCAGCCCTTTTTTCTATTTTTTTATTTTTTGAAACAGGGTCTCACTAAATTGCTGAGGCTGGCCTTGAACCTGCGATCCTTCTATCCTCCCAATTACTGGAATTACAGTCATGCACCACCCATTCCTGGCAAAAGTTTTAGATTTTAATGAAACCCAATTTATCTATTGTTTCTTATGTTGCTTATACTTTTCCTAATAACAATTCTCTATTTTTTAAAAAAATGGATTTTTTTCTTTATTTTACCATTTTTAAAATAATAGCTTAGTTCCCTAGAATCTTCTCCAAGTTTACAAATATTTTTGTTATAATAAGCACATATATTTGCACATATTAGATGTGTTCCGATCCATAATGTATTGATGGTCAAGGGCACCAATGGCCTTATCTTCAACTGATGGGAGATTATTCAGGCTAGTTCCTCAGTCTTTTGGATAGAACCCCAATTGTCTGTGATAACTCCATGCTTCTCCAAAGGATGAGATTCACAGGCTCCTGTACACTTCTTGCCACATGCCTAGAATTAGTCACTTTGCCTGGGAACCCTGGGCCACTTTAAGGGGAAAGGACGACACTTTAATCAGGTGCTGATGGGGAAAGTGAACTTTATGATCCATTGTCTACTAACTCACCTGCTGACCTAGCCAACAAGGCAAGCTTTTCCTAAAACTTTTTATAGTAAATATTGATCATTGTTTGAAATCAGCTACCGATTTAGTGAGACCCTCCCAGGACAGAGCAGTCCCTGGGCAGCATTCTGTGTGTGGGACGGGAGGTGAATGAAGTGCAGAAGAGGTCAGAGTAAATGTGCCGGTTGAGGTCCTACTGTGTGAACAGACACCCCAGAGACAGTGAGGGTAAACTGGCATGGTCAGGCTCTTGTCAGCCTTCAGTGGTGATTTCAGCTCTTTCATAACGGTCTCCTGACATCACAAACCCCCTAAAATTTTTTTAAAATCACCACTAAGTGCTGAGTGTAGTGGTATAAGCTTTTAATACTAGTACTTAGAAGGCTGAGACAGGAGGATCAAAGGTCCCAGCCAACCTCAGCAACTTAGTGAGGTCCTCTGCAACTTAATGAGATCCAGTTTCAAACTAAAAAATAAAATAGGGCTGAGGGTGTAGCTCAGAGGTAGAATGTCCCTGGGTTCAATCCCCAGTACCAAAAACAAACTAACAAAACCACGAAATCACCACTTGTGGGGGTGGGGTGGCAAAAGGTAGAGGACATGCCTAGTGCTCACAAGGCCCTGGTTCCATCCCACCACCAAATAAACCCACATCTCTAAAGGGGATAGTATTCTTTAAAGTTGACATCTAGATCCGGGCGTGGTGGTGCACACTTGTAATGCCAGTACTTGGGAGGCTGAGGCAGGTTTGTGGCCAGCCTCAGCTATTTAGTGAGGCCCTCTGTAACTTAGTGAGACCCTGTTTCAAAATAAAGAATTAAAAAATAGGGCTAGGGGTATAGCTTGGAGGTAGAATGCCCCTGGGTTCAATCTCCAGTACCGTAAAAATAAATAAATAAATAAAATAGACATCTAAAATTTTTGAAGTATAAATAGTACAAAGGGTATGATTTCCAGCATGCTGTAAATATTTCACTTAAAAATAAAGCTTTTTAGCACATGATCTTTTAAATATAGCCAGTGACATCAATGGTAGTGATTTGATACTACCATTGGACATTTTAAAATAGGATGAAAGAGCTCTTTTTAATCATCAGAAATTTCACATTCCTTTTTCTCCTTGATTTTTTTCCATTACTCTCTCAAGAAATTTGTTCTATTATTTTGCCTTAATAATTTATGCTTAATGACCTGTCACTTTTCTCTGCAAAACTTATTTACATAAGTTGAGGTTAAAAAGTTTTCTCATGTGGCTATAAGGATGTCAGATTTTTTTCTAAGCTGTTAATGGTGTGAAATTTTAGTTTGCAAGATGAAGAATTCTAGAGATCCAATGCACTGTATTGACACCCTTGAAGATATATTTACCAATGGCTAAGAACATGTTTACACTAAAACAATTCCTAGATTGTCATTACAATTATTATCAAATCATGGCTGAGGCTTAGTTCCAAATTTTGATTTAAAAATTAGCCATCCATGTAATAAAAGTGTTTATTGCTACATGAGATGGACAGCATCAGTTCTTTGGCTATTTTCATTGTTGTAGGTGTCAACACCTGCATACGCTTTGTTCACATAAACAACTCAAATGCTTACGTAAACGAAAATGAGGGCTCCTGGTGGCTCGGCCCTTTGAACTCTCACCAGGCCACATGCCAGAAATAGTGATCATGCAGCAGCCTATCATTAAAATTATTTGGATAACTACTAGCTGACAGTTGAATCAGGACAACTTTTAACGGGAAACCACTAGACTTGCAAGATTTCTTGCCTGGTCATTAGAGGTGTGTGCTTTTTCATTTTTAATTTAATACTCTATGCCAGTACAACTTTCAAATAAAATGCTTTTACCTTATCACAGTTCACACCCTCTGTCAAAACTTGGGTGCTCCTCTGGCATAGGAGATGGGCTTGCTGCCTGCAGAGGCCAGTCAGCCTCACTGTCAGACTCACAGATGGCTTTGTCTCTGGAAAGGCCTGAATTCATTTTTTTTTTCCTTCAGTATTAGGGATTGAACCTAGGGGCATTCTACCTCCAAGCCACACCCTCAGTCCTTTTTTTTATTCTTTATTTTGAAATGGGGTCTCACTAAGTTGTGGAGAGCCTCACTAAGTAGCTGAGACAGGCCACAAACCCAGATCCTCCTGACTCAGCCTTTCAAGTACTGGGATTACAAGCATGCACCACCATGCCCAGCTTCATTTTTCTTTTTAAATAACAAATGAAGATATGTTTTGAGGTGAATTATTAAAATGCTGAGGAATAGAGATGGCTCTTAGTTGCTAAATTCAGTGAGGATGGAAACACTGCAGACACAGCTGTCAGGAGTGTGCCGCTCGCGCTGGAGCTAGTCGAGGGGTGGGCTGGCCTCCTGCAGCTGGGTGTGCACAAATGAGTCCTGGGACGCACTGACGGAAACCATGGCTGAAGGTCAGAAATGCTCCTTGGGGGAATATGCCAAGTGAGGTGTGCATGTAGGTTTATATCACTTGAAGTCTCATTATGGTATACAATTACATTGCACCAATAAAAGTATTAAAAATGAAAAATGGACAAAAGTAACAAAGGCATCTATGTGAGACATTTAAAAAAAAAAAAGGAAATGCTCCTCTGGCTTCATCATGCACGAGGGCATTCTTGTGCTTAGTGATGAGAGGTGGTGCTGATGGGGCTGCTTTGTGGATCCAAAGACATCGCTGTGTGAGATGGAAGACTTGAGGACTGACCGCTTTGATTGGATAGAGGATCAGAAAGAACATGTAAAGATGCTGTTGTAGGCTTTGTCCCTGGGTCTCAGGGCTTTACAGCTAGGTGTGAAGCCTGTGTGCTCACTGCCTGCTGCTCTGCGCTCAGGGTTGTGTGCTGGGAGAGGGAGCAGGTCTGTCTCTGAGTGATGGGAGTCCTTCGGGTTTGCTCTGCAGCTCTGACAGTGGTGAACGGAGGGAAGCAGACCCCAGGTTCTGGGGCACCCTGCTTCTCCTGCTGAATGTGTGGAAGAGGGCTTCAGGTTTTGGTGAGTCCCCGAAGCCTCCCCTGCCACCGCCCCGCGCCTACATGTCAGATTACACCACTGCTGGGCGCAGGTGCAGGAGCAGGTGGGGAAGAGGCTGGCCTTGCTTTGGACTAGAGGCAGTAGGGAAGGTGAGTCGGTCTCAGAAGGGTCCCTGGAAGTCCAGGTGGCTGGTTCCCCAAGCCAGTGGTTCTCTGTGTGTCCCGCAGACCACTGGCAGCAGCTTATTCTGGGAGCCTACTAAAAGCGCAAATTATTGGGCTACACCTCAAACTCCAAGGGTCATCAGGTGATTCTGCCACAGCCCTGTGATTGGAGATGATTTGCCCATAACTTGTTGGTATGTGTAGATGATGTAATGACTGGTTTTGTGTAACATTAGACATTTAACTTGTGTACCTTTTGGAGCCCATTTAATTAATTTTTAATTATACTGAAGAGCGTAGGTCCCTGTTGCCAAGTAAGGAACAGCAGCATGTCCTGAGCCAGATACCTGGGGCCAGCAATCCAGGCCCTGTCAGTCCTTGCACACGAGTGATGTAAGAGAGGAGCCTGGGCCCTAGGATGCCACCAGGAGCTCTGAGGGCCACCTCATGGGCAGCTAGGCCAGGCAAACCAAGGCCCAGGCTTGCACCCCTGCTCCCTCAAGAGTGATGTGGGGGTGGAGGGGGTGAGCCTGGTCCTCAGGAGGGCTGCCAGCAGCGCTGCAGACAGCTCTGTGGGCAGCTGGGCCAGGGCTAGGGTCTGCAGGAAAGAGGTTAGCCCCTGGGTGTTGCCGCCTGTGGGGCCACCGATTACCCTTCAAAGGCAAGAGTTTAGTGCTCTCTTTTGAAGAGAGACTGACTCTGCTTTTTATCAGTTACCAGAAGCCACCGTCCTGTCTGCCTTGGATTTGTGAAGCAGACCTTGACACCAGGCCCGTCTTTTTTTTTTTTTCCATTTATTTCCACTTCTGATCCTTTTGAAATACAGCCCTTTGGTCCTTTTAAAATAGAAATCAAATCAGGACACTTCCTGGCTCAGAGTTAAAACCCATAAGGGCTTCGCCTTGCCCTTATAGAAAATTCTGGAAGAACCTGTCTCTGGGTTTTCTAAGCCCTCCTGTGGTGCAGGCCCTCCTCAGGCCCACTGAGGAGTTAGTGTGGACTCCTGGCTCTGCTGTCCTCCAGATCCGTAACAAACTTTGGTCTTGCTTTCGGACAGGCTGAGCCCGTTGGACTATCTGCTCATGTTCTCAGAGCAGATGGCCAGTGCAGGCAAGTGAGTCACTCCTCCCTCCATGCTGGTCATTTCTTCAGTGCCTCTCTTCCCACTTGCTCACCATCAGTTATGTAAACAGCAGCATTGTTGGCCCTATTCTCTGGGGCCTGGTGGAGTAACCACTTGCTTATTCTGTAAGCAAACTGCACCTTCTACTGGTTTACCCCCATTTCTTGCATTGTAGTTCGGGGCTGAGTTCCGAAGGTTCTCCTTGGACCGCCATAAGCCCGGGAAGTTTGAGGATTTCTACCAGCTAGTCGTGCACACCCACCGCCTCTCCAATACGGAAGTGACCATAGGCTACGCAGATGTGCACGGAGACCTGCTGCCAATCAACAACGACGACAACTTCTGCAAGGCTGTCTCCAGTGCGAATCCTCTGCTCCGGGTCTTCATCCAGAAACGAGGTACCCAGGAGAACGAGCTGCTCCACTTGTTAAGGAAAACATAGTTGTCAGTTTTTTCTGCCATTACAGGACCGTGAGATTCTATTTTCTAGCTCTAGGAGACTAATATAGGAGATAATCTTCTATAGTAGTATACTAAAGAAATTAATTTTTTTGGTCAATATTAACTTATTAGAAAGGCTTAACAATAGTTACACTGCATTTTCCACCTGAGCTAGTGCGGAGTTTGCTTTTAAATACTGAGGAAAAAGTCACACTGACACTCTCAGTATTTAGCTGCAAGCAATGACAAACTAATGAAGAAGAGTTGGTGAGCAGCCTGAGAGGGAGGCTCGAGGTCACTAGTGTGTGTTTTCCATGTCCTTTTAGGGTGGAGGCAAAGTGTAAACTTTAACTATAACTTTGGTTAGTGTTTAGCTCTGCCTAACATTAGGCCTAGCCTTGATGTAAGTAATAATAATATCACTTTTTGTGAGAATAAACTAACATTGATGGTTGAACAGGGTGGGGCTGGCTGCAGACTCATTGTGGAACCTCATGCTGCTCCTATCCCAGAAATGTATTTTAGATTTTTTTTCTCATCTGGAAGTCTATGAGAACATTGCCACTTCAGAATAATATGCTAAGGGAAAGAAGGCTTGAAATTGGGAAAGTGGCATTTTTATAATTGATTTGGTAATGATTATTCCTTCTTGGGGCATACCTACTGTGTGCACAGTGAGCACTGACTTGGAGAGGCTTGTCCCCCCTGGGCTGGACCTGCTGTGTGCGCATCAAGCACTGACTGCCTCAAGGAGCAGAGCGCACAGTGGGGATCCTTGAAAAGCATGCTGCAGTGCGTGAAGGAGGGGCTTTGTGGAGTGGAGCCCAGAGGAGGCCAGAGCAAGCGCAGTGGTAAGCTGGGTCACAGGACAGGAGAGTGAGGGATGGATCGGCCACTGACTTCACCTCTGCAGACCAGGCCTTCTGTGTCCTTGTTTGCAAAATGGGGGTGCCAGTGGTACTGGCCACCGAGTCACCATGAGGTTCTGTGCTGAGGAGCTCACCAGTGTACAGTCTGTGCTCTGTAAATATTAGCCCTTGTTATTCCCGCTTGTGTGATGATGGACAACAGGAGACCCGCTGACCTCACTGCAGGCCTACTCCGGGCAAGAGATCAGAGCTCTACATCTGCGGTCCCGGCCCATCCTGCATGTCCACTGAGGGTGCGGAGAGGCCAGCACAGCTGTCCTGATACTGCATAGGAGCAGGGCCCTCCATGGTCTTTGCAGGGTTCTGCTCAGCTTCTGGCATACCCCTGCTCTGTTCTCTGCCTCCTGCCCTCTGTGTTGGCCACACACTACCAACCGGTGCTGGAACAGATTCCTGTACCCTGTCACCCCCGATTGTCACTCAGGAATCTGTGAATGCTCTGCCTTCTCAGAAAGGCGGGTCTTGATCCACTCTGTCTAGTGAGCTCTGCTCCCTTCCCCCCGTTGTGTCTTCTCTGTGTATTGTTCACTAATAGCTCTCAGAGTGGCTTGCTGTCCCCTCCACCAGACTCCAGGCCACGGGCGTGACCCTGACGCTGCAGCGGCCCAGCTCTCAGCCTTGCTCACAAGGGCAGGTGGAGTACACATGGTGTGGGAAGCCAGTCTCCATGAGGAGTTGAGGTCTAAGTCCCTGCAGAGGCTGGGCTGAGCCCACTGCACTGAGGAGAGTTGAGATGAGATGGACTCTCAAGTCTGCTTTGCCTCCTCGGCTTCCTTGCTGGCTGAGCCCTGCACCCAGGCTTTTTTATTTCTCCTCAGAGTAGCAGCACAGCTTTTCCCCACCTGCACAGGGGCTCCTGTTCTTTGGTGTTTTCAGTGTGAGTGTGTCGCTGGCTGCCCCAACTCTCTGTCATCTGAGTTCAGACACCCGCAAGGGCTCTTTGCTCAAGTTGGCTATCCCGGCCTGTTATCCATCACTAGAGAGCAAATAGATAGCCTCCTTCTCACCCTCAGAAGGTTCCGCCTGTGGAAATGACAGGCAGGGGGGGGGGGGGCAGGCCCTTGTACATCTGTGGATGGCCAGGTGCCTCATTGCTGCTCTGTCGTTGAGAAGAGCTGGTCGTGGCTAAGACCACAAGGTCGACATGCACAGTCCACAGCCCTCCACAGCAGCCTCAGCCAGGATGTCAGACAGGAGCTTTCCATGCTGATACGTGTTTTAAATATGTCTTAAGAGGAAACTATTCCTCTCACAAATGAAGTCAGCATTCTTCTAATACATGTTGAAGTAAACTCACAACTATGTTTGAAAAATTAATCTGCCACGTGACAGTAGAACTGCAGACCAGCATCCCTCCTGAATATAGGCATAAACCTCAGCAAAACACAAGCATGGGACAGCACGGCCTGCACAAAGGCTTGCACACCTTGTTCACGTCCACTATTCACAACCAGAAGGTGAAGACAGCCAGTGTCCTTCAGCCAGTGACTGGATAAACAAAATGACTATGTTCATATAATAGAACGTTCAGCCATAAAAAGAAAGGAAGCACTGACACATGCTACCGCGTAAATGAGCGCAAACAAGCCCAACACACAGGGTCACTCACCATATGCGGCTCTTACAGCCCATCCTCGTCACCACCACGAGTTCAGCATCCAGGACACAACAGCACACGGTCAGCAAGGTGTCTTCAAACAGAAACACGGAGCACAAGGTGACCTGCCGATGGTCGGTGAAGACGTTGTGACAGAGGCTGCAGGGACCTGCCCCTGTCACTCCCGAGCCATGCTTCCTGCTCCCTGGTTCAGTGTTCGAGGGACTAACAGCAGGAGATGTTGTATGTTAGAAGCCCAGGGTGAGCAAGTCCGTAGGGACAAAAGGTAGACCTGTGGTTCCAAAGTCGGGGAGGGAGAACCTTGACGGATGGGTTAGGGTTGGGGTGCTACAGACGCTCTGGAACTAGAGACCTCTGTAACTATGAGTCCATGAACTTTAGCAGGTGAATCTCCCCTAAGCTGTATCTCGGCAAAGTTGCCAGTGCTGGCACCCCGTGGCTGAGGCACTCTCCTGTGTGGCCACAGCCTGTCGGGCTCCCAGCTTGATTCCACCTTTATTTCCAGGATTCACAGGATTCAGCCATCCTCAATGTGTGTAAATGCTTGGACTTTTTTTTTTTTTCTGAACTCAGACTTTAATGTGCACAAAGAGCCCTCACGTTGGTGACAGGAGAGAGGGAGGAGGGCGGGAGAATGGCTGCTTAGGAGGGCCCAAGGAGGCCAGCTGTGGAGAGAGGTTGTAGGGAAGGAGAGATGCTGGGCAGGGAGAGCTGGAAAGGGCCAGGCTGGTCAGGTCAGTCAGCACCTGGGTCTCCTCTGGCCCCAATCTGTTGCCTCCTGTGGTTCCCAGAGCCCTGTTCACTTCCTTCTGGAGTCCAGAGCCCTGGGTTGCCCTGCCCTTACCGCTTTAGAGGTCCTTCCAGGGGCTAAAGTACTGGACCTTGGGCTGGCAGTGGGTCAGCAGCTCCTACCAACAGATGTGGATCTAGGTGGCCAGGGCCTCGAGTTTGGTCCAGTACATGGCGTAGGGCTCTCACAGATATAGGTGCTGAGATGGCTGTCCAGCTGCATGCCTTGGACTTTCTAACATTTTTGTTCAACATTTTAAAAACTTTCCTTTTCCCTTGATAGCACTCTACTTCTCTACCAGCTCCCAGGTATGAGGCATGCCCAGGCAGGCACGTGGCCATGCTCGTCCTCAGGAGGGGTGAGCAGGCACGCCCAGCAGGCTCCACTGCACCTGCCACTGCCACCAGTTTGAATCCAGATATTTCCCCATCGTGTGAGACTTGTATCTGGATGGCTTAAATGTCATTTACAGTAATTATTGTTTTAAAATAATGGCATGTGTTATGTGTTAATAAGAAAGCACATACAGCGCACCTTTATCTTAGTAGTCTGATAATTGCCTTCAAAATCATGTATTTCCTTGTAGTCCCCTGTATTTTATTGTATGCTTTTAAAGCATTCCAAGAAGGCGTTCCCGGGCACCATCAGATTTCTGCAGGGCTCATGGAATACAGGAGACCGAGAACCCCACGTATAGAGGTTGCACTGCGGCCCAGCCAACAGGCCAGGAGTGGCCTTTCTGCCCATGCAGACGGCCTTTGGCTTCCACCCCACTGGCTTCTTTGCTTGGAGTTTTCCAGTCTCTGCCATAGTCTTTCTCGGGCAACTGTGGAATATCTGGGCATCCCCTCAGTAAGTAACAGCTGCCCTCCTGGCTTCACCATGACGCCTTGCCCTCTGAAGTAAGAAGAGCAGCAGCTCTAGAACAGAGTGGGCTCATGGAAGAGTCTAGACTCATGTTTGCATGTTGGTTTGGACCCATTCCCTACCTCCATGCCCAAGCGTACAAGAGTGTTTGGGAAGCTGGCTCTAGCCAGAGAGAGAGCACAGGACCAAGACAAGCAAAAGATACTCAAGAGTGTCTCTCCTTTTAGAGAGTAAACAGGAAGTACAAACACTAACATTTCACCACTAACCCATCAGATAAATCCTTCAAACACCAGCATACCCTGTGGTCCTGTTACCTGCCTCCAGGCCCTGCCTAAGATGCGGGCTTTGGGGGAGGCTCCTAGAGTAAACATACGTGTTGGGCATGTGCTCTCTGTTGAGAGAGCCTGGATATTGAGGCATTCTTTTGGGTTCCTAGCATAAGAACACATTTGTAAACATTGAGATTTGTCAGAAATTGCATGTATTTGTGATTTCACTTAATTGAGTTGTTGGGGAAAGTAATAAGAATATTCTCCAAAATAAAACTTATAGAACAATTAAGAATTTGATCCTAGACACTGGCAGAATTTTAAAGTATCAAGCATGTGAATCCTGCTCATAATGTTTTTCTTGGGTTCTTATGTCCTTGGGTTTTAAGGTAGAACTGACTCCTTAGCAGAAAGTACCCAACAAGCTCTGAGAACTCAGTTCCTGCGCCCTCCCCATTTCACTCACTTTCCTAAGGGACTGCCTGGAGACTTGAGATTCGTTTTGCTGAACTGGCCTTGTTATGTTCTTGTGTTTACAGGGACAGGCGTGGAGCCAGGCCTGCACCCCTCTGGTGCAGAGGCCCCTCCACAAGACACGTGAGCTTCTGTGTTGCACAGATTCCCGGAAGCTTGTGTGTTTAGAAGATTTCCTTTTTCTGTTTTTGTTTTTTATTTTTTTTTTATTTAAAAAAAGGGGGGAGGGCACAAAGCCTCCCACTGGCCACCGTGGGAACATGGAGAAAACAACATGTCTGGTACGTTCTCCCTGGAGTGGGCGTGGGGAGAATGTGCTGATGCAGCTGTGAGAAGCCACACAGCCAGAGGCGCCCACCGCCCCAGGAATGCGGCAGTCCTGGGCCGGCAGACACAGCCCGGGCTGTGTCCTTCCTCTTCCAGTTGAGCCCATGGGGGCAAAGCCAGTCGCCAGTCTCCAGCAGCCCCACAGGCACCGGGAATGAAAATAGTGAGTTCCTATTCACTGAATTGATTCTTTTTTCTTTTATTCCGAGTCATATTTTACATATTCAGCCCTTTCCTGTTCATGACATCTTTGTAAAAGGGAGTTCAGATGATGGGGCGATATCATCCCTCTCCCTGTTAGTCTTTGGTGAAATCATTCCAGAACTTTCTCTCACAGTAGAAGCTGCTAGAGGTAGTTCTGCATAAGCAGGTTGTCATGGATGTGCTGTGAGGATTGCCTAACACTGTTTTCTGTTTCATGTAGATGTGTATAGATACGCAGCAGCCTTTCATGATGGACATATCAGTTGGATGACTCCAACAAAATGCTTGACATTTAGTGTGTGTGTGTGTGTGTGTGTGTGTGTGTGTGTGTGTGTGTGTGACTGGGTATTAAATGTAGGGGCATTCTTCCCCCCAAGCTACACCCCCAGCCCTATTTTATATTTTTATTTTGAAACAGTGTCTCACAAAGTTGTGGAGGGCCTCACTAAGTTGCTGAGGCTGGCCGCAAACCTGCGACCCTCCTGTCTTAGCCTCCCAAGTACTGGGATTACGAGCATGGGCCACCGTGCCTGGCTGACATTTTATTTAAAGCTGTGTTAAGCACTTTTATGTGCTTGTCAGGTTCTCTTTGAGGCTGACTGGTAGAATATTCTTCCTGGATTAGAAGAGCATGTGTTTTTAACAGAGATGCATGTCTCCAGTGTTCCTCTCCTTAGCAGGGCATCAGAGTGAAACTTGAATTGGTTCCATTTTCACTTGAAAAAATACATCTTTGGAGACTGTCATCCCATGACATAGACACTCATGGTCTTTGAATTTCCCCTCTCAAATGCTGTGGCAAAGGCCAGCTTCCTGCTAGGACAGCACAGAGCTGGGCTAATGGGTGGCCACCGCCCTGGGAGCTGGGAGCCTGCTGGGATTCCCACCTGCCCCCGGACCTGGGGCCCTGTCCGTGGGCGGTGTGGAATCTGATCTCCTGCTGAGTGGCATCTGGCAAGGTGGATGCTGTGCGTGTGAGCAGATTGTACCTGCTGGGTAATTTGTCTCCTTGGCCAAAGTAGTGGGTGACATAGAATTGTCATCCTGCTCTTTTCCTGTCACATCAGAGTGGCTCATTGTGTGATGGTGAACACATTTATATATGCCATATTAGGGCTTCCCCCCCCCCCACCCGGGTTTAAGCAGTAATAACCTGGAGCCTAAGTGATTGATTTTCAGCTACTTGTTTAGCAGGATTGGCTTAGCGACGGATCTTGTATAAACGAAAGCAGCATACTCAATGTAATAAGACTGTATTTCTGTTTCTGGGGTAGGTTAGGGTTATACATGCTATTGCCTGTTTTTAAAAAGAAGGAATTCTTCAGCCATCTCAAAAGCTGCTCAGCCTTTGGAACACTACACAGGGAGCCTGGATCCCTGGCCACGTCGAGTTCCTGGGTGGACTGTTTGAGGCATGCCAATTGGACACACATTGCTGACTCCCTACATGCTTGGTGGTCTCTCCTCAGGTACTGTGGCTCCTCAGGTGTGGCTGCTGCTCTTCTAGCACAGCCCTCTGCTGACAGGAGCTGACTAAGTAATGAAAATTGAACGGGGTGATTCAGCAAGTGTGAAGGACCATGGGGGAAATCAAGCCTGCTGTGACACAGTGTCTAGGGTGACACATCTGGAAGGGCAGCAAATGAGCTGCAATGGGTGAGGTTTGGGGAGACGTCCTGTGTCAGGTAGATGAAGTGAAGATCTAGAATATTTTATTAACTATTGGAGGCTTGGCGGATGACACACGCCGCCCCTCAGGCCTTTGCTGAACCAGGAGCCGAGTTTGGGCTTTCCGGGCCCTCATTAGGTTAGTAGCCATAAGTGTTAGCTGGGGCCGTTTGCCTTCAGCACGAAAGTTGTGAAGAGGTGACCCCCCCCCAAAGGTCCAGTTCTTGTTTATTCCCCCTTTGACCTGGATTCCTCATCTAGGTCGGCCAGCCCAGACTGTGTGGCAGCCCACAGTCCCCTGGAGGATTCAGCTTGTAGGCCATTGTTCATGAAGGCCGACTTAACACTCCCATGCTGCCTGTCCACCAGAACGTTCTGTGGACAGGTTCATGCTGGGCCCTGAGAAGTGTTCAAGGTGGGCTGCCTTACTATCTTCAGGGGCCTGCAGAGGACCAGACAAATCTGCAAGAGCTAGGTCCTGGTCTCCAGGGAGAACCCACATTCAACTGCCTTAAGTTGAGACATTTCTAATAGGTTCATAAAGGGGCCAGTTCACCCGGCATGGTGGCACAGGTTTGTAATCCCAGTACTTGGGAGGCTGAGGCAGGAGGATCACAGGTTTGAGGGCAGTCTCAACAAGTAGTGAGACTCTCATCAACCTAGTGAGATCCTGTTTCCAAATAAAATAAAATAGGGCTGGGGGTGTGTCGCTCAGAGGTAGAATGCCTCTGAGTTCAATCCCCAGTGCCACAAAAATAAATCAATAAATAAACAGGCCCATTGAAGCACCCTTTGTGTGGCGAGAACTTGTTGGTGGGCCTTGGTCTTAAACTGTGTTCCATCTAACATTTTTGCATTTGAAGTGTCTTTGCCAGAAAGAAAAAAAAGGCACCAGAAACTCAAGGTGGCAAAGCCCTCACTCTGCCATAGAGTCCCGTGTAGTCTCCAGTGCCTGCGGTTCTCAGAGTGACAAGATCCAAAAGCTGCTGGGAATTCTGAATCTGTTGTGTGCTGTTCCATTTGAAAGAAACTGTCTTTAAGAGACGATGAAAGTGCTGGGAGAGAGCTAAACTAGGTGAGGGCTGGCCCACAGACAGCCCCTGGATGCAGGGACAGCCCCTCTGCTTCTGGCACGAAGGGCATGTGTCCATGTGGAGTGTTTGGCCCTGTTAAGTTCTTACAGTGCAAAAGCTCAGTCAGCTGGCCTCTTCCACAGCCCACCTAGTGTTCTTACCTGGGCAGGACTCACCAGGAAGGAGAGGGTGACTGTCCCAAAAGGCAGCCTGGAACAGAAGTGCTGCTTTGCCTCACAAATGGTATCCAGAGCCCGCTCGAAGCACTTGATGTGCTTGTGGGAAGGCCCCCTGGAAGTGCCTCCCTTCAATTCCCAGCTATCGTCTGTCTTCCCGCACTATCCACTACTTTTCCATGCTGCCTGCCTCGCCCTTGGTGTCATGGGGCTTCGTGGGGTGGCCGGGGGCCCAGAGCGGTGGGGCTGACCTGGTCTCTGAGCCACTCTCCTGCTCATGCTTTTGCTGCTGCCGCCCAAGGCAGGCTCACAGCAGCTCTGTGGTTCCTGGCAGGCAGCCCCAGGAGAATCCTCTGATCTCATTCCCATCAAAGCACAGCTGGCCCCTTGGCTCCCCAGAGGGTCCCAGGAAACCTTGCCCGGGGTTCTTTGTTCCCGTTCTTGCCGTTCCCAGCTGGGTTCCCCTCAGCGGCCATCACTTCCCAGAATTCTCTGTCATGACCATCTTGGCTTTGGACACCCCAAACCTTGTTTTCTATGGCCCGGGGACCCCTCTGTCATAGTACTGGTCAGTCTTGGCTCACCGCCCTCTCCCTCGGGACCAGGATGGCAGTGGTGGCGGTCATGGCTTAGCTTCCCTGTGGCTCAGGCTCACTGAGGGACAAACTGTTGCCCAAGAACGCATAGAAACATGTATCTACTGACCAGAGATTTTCCAAGTTATCACATGACTCTTACAACGATGTTGTTTGAGTCTTCTCATGTAGCACATGAGGAAACCAAAGCTTCAAGGAAGATCGAGCACGATACGCGTGTTTTCAGCTGAAGTTGTTTGAAGTTTGCTTGGGGTCTTCACTGCAAGCGTGTCCACAGCACCTCCCGTAGAGGACCAGATGTCCCGGCACTTCACCAGCAAAGACCTTCCCTTCGGTTCACACTCAGTCACTGTAGCGGCTGCGGTGGGTCTCATAGCCCAATCTCACTTTAAGACCACATCATTTCTCTAGGCCCGGAGACCATTATTTATAGTGCATTCGACTGTTCATTGTCGAAGTGATTTACCTCCACTGGTTTGGAATCCAGAGATAAAAATTTCCACCGTGAACTCTTTTCCAGAAATGTAAGCAAGATTTGGATTTCCTCTTGCGCAGCAGTCTCTTTTCCTGTTTTTGCTCTATCGCTGTACTTTCCACCTCCCCTGCTGGAAAGTGGCTCACCTCAGCGGTCACCATCTGTAGCACGTGCTGCCTGTATCCAGTTCTCATCCACCGAGACAGGCTGTGGCACTTAGTAAGTGTGGACAGAGGGTGTGGTGAGGGTTCCCTCTCAACTTGGAGCTTTGTTCCTGTGGGTCAGGGATGCTGGGTGTGCTCCCCGGCCCTGCCACCACCCCCAGCTCCAGTGTACCCACCTGCAGGGCAGGGCAAACTGCTGAAGCTGAGACCCTAAGAGAGAGTATTAAGTCTAATAATAAAGGCTAACTGGTTCTTATAGTGGTGCAATATACATAGCATAAAATTGACCATCGTAGCTGGTTTGAGATGCATAGTTCAGTGGTATTAAGCATACCTGCATCATTGTGCAAGTGTCATCACCACCCATTTCTCACTTGATTGTAGAATACCGGGCTCTGTGCAAGTCAGGCCTGTGGGCTGGGGCTTCTGCTGGACCCAGTGTCCTGGGCTGCATGGTATCTGCTGGAGTCTGCCCCTCCCAGGAAGCTGCCCCTTCCCTGTCCTTGAGGAACTGCACACCTGGCCCTAGTGGAGGAACACTGGGAAGGTTCTTTTAAATGTTGGGAAGAGCCAGGCGTGTTAGTGCGCGCTTATAATCCCAGTGCTTGAGAGGCTGAGACAGGAGGATCACAGGTCTACAGCCAGCCTCAGCTACTTAGTGAGGCCCCTCACAACTTAGTGAGACCCTGTTTCAAAATAAAGAATAAAAAATAGGGCTGAGGTATAGCTTGGAGGTAGAATGCCACTGGGTTCGATTCCCAGTACTGAAAAAGAAAAAAAAAAAAGTCAGGAAGAGGACTGGTTCAGTTCTTAAAATCCATGGTCTTTATGATACTAAGTAGAAAACACAGGGTACACGACCCTTATAACAAAAGGGGAGACTATGGATCCACATCCATATTGCATAAAACGATTCTGGAATAGTCTATAAGCCAGGGAAAGCCACAGCATTGGGATGGGGCACTGAAAATGGGGGTTTGGGGTTTCTTTGGGGGATGATGAAAACCTTCTGGAATTAGGTTGTGGTGATGGCCACACAAATCAGCATGCACTGAAAGCCCTTGGATTGTATAGTTTAAACAAGATAGAGCATATACGACATGGCTTCTCAGCGCAGCTGTCTGAAAGTGCTCCCTTCAGCAGTGTTTCCTTTGGCACTGAGCCTTCATCTCCACTGGGTTCTGCTTTACCTCTTCCTAGGAGAGGTCTAGTTTGAGGGGAGATGAGGGAAGAGCCCAGGACCAAGCGTCCTGGGTGCTGGGCAGGGAGGCCACCCTAGGACTGTGGGGTTAGGCCAACCTGGGGGCTTCTGAGGTGCTGGACAAGCAGTTGAAGACTGCTGAAGGTGAAGCAGCCCTCTTGCTAGCCATGGAGGAGGAAGGCGCTTTCTGCCTGTTGGCCTTTCCTGCTGGCCTCGTAAAGAGCCACAGATGTTTTGTCCTCTACCAGAGGGGCCCGCTGTCCTGTCTACCCTGGACTCTGCTTGTCAGGCGAGATTAGCCCCAGAGCTGAGAGTGGGGCGGGGCCCAGCGGCCAAGCCATGAGGACCTCCTGGTGTCCCCCGGCCCCTGTGGGGCTTCCACGATCTCCTTTGAAAGAGAGACACAGACAGTTGGACTGGAGGCCTAGCAAAGCCATGAGAATTGCTGAAGGAGGTCTGCCCTAAGTATGGGCTTTTCTGCCAACAGTTATTTTCGGTTGTTTCAATTACAGTTGTGCTCTCTGGTAACCACTGCAGTGTGGCATAAATACAGGCTGAATCACAGCTGGACTGTGGAGCCAGCTCGGGGGTGGGGATGACACGTGGGCACCCCCAGAGCTGGGGAGGGTCGTGGTGGAGAGCAGGCAGTCCAGGGTGTGCCGGCAGCGGTCATTCTCCCACACCCATGGCCACCAAGCCCCTGGACGTGGGGAGCCATGGGGTGCATCCACCCTGTCCCTCCAAGCCCTTCACTTCCACGTAAGTTAGGGCTAACAATTCTTCCTCTGCAGACCAGGAGTCAGGGTAGGCTTGGGGTTCCTCAGGTGTTTTCCTCTTGGGAAGAGCGTGTTAGTGTGGTCTGGGGGGACGTGAGCCTGGTGCCTTTCGGTGCCTGGAGCAGGTGGCATGAGAAGGCCCAGGCCTCAGAACAGCTGGCACTTAAATGCCTCAGTTCTGAGTTAGAAAACATGTTCTTGCTGGAGGCACTGCAGCCCAGATCCAGATCCTTGTTCTGCAGCTCCCACATGAGCGTACACTGCAAGCTTGTGTCCACCAGGTGTACTATATGGACCTGGGTACAGCCCAGGGTTCACCAGGGCCAAGTGCGTGGGGCCAGCAGTGTGGGCCGAGGGCTGGCCCAGGTGCTGTGGAGTCCTGAGGTCCAACAGCGTCTCACTGAACTACAGCCGAGACTGGGGAGAGGCAGACGCCTGCCAAGCGGCTCACCACTGCAGAGCATGGGCACTTAAGCAGGGGTCTCCCTTTGGCACTGCTGACATTCAGCTGGATAATCCCCGGCCCTGCCGTCACCTTGTGGCCTCCCACCTCAGTGGCCCCCTCTGTCAAAAGATGGTGTTGGCTGGGGGATCCAAGGAGGAAATGGGTGAGCAGCTGTCACAGGGCCTCTGGGGACTTTTCTACTTCTGTTTCTTCCCGGTCCTACGATAGCCCTTTGTCCATGGACTTGGGGACGGCAGGGCTCAGAGAGAACGAGTGTGGTCATGAGCCTGCCGAAGTATGAGAGGTGAGGTGCCAGGCACAGGCTTGGGGTTTTGAAGGGGTCCCGTGGGTGTGTGGCCTCAAGTTACAGCTATTGTAACGGGCCTCAGAAATGGGGCGGTGGCATGAGAAGGTGCCCAGGCTTCTGAACAGCTGATACTTGAGTACCTCGGTTCTGAGTTAGAAAAGAGCTCACTAAGCCCAGTGTGGTGGCGCACACTTGTAATCCCAGTACTCTGGAGGCTGAGACAGGAAGACCGCAGATTTGCGGCCAGCCTCAGCTATTTAGTGAGGCCCTCTGCAACCTAGTGAGACCCTGTTTCAAAATAAAGAATAAGAAATAGGGCTGGAGGTGTAGCTCACAGGTAGAATGCCCCTGGGTTCAATCCCCACTACTGAAAAAAAAAAAAAAAAAGATAGGACTGCAGGTTCAAAGCCAGCCTCAGTAACTTAGCAAGGCTCTCAGCAACCTAGTGAGAACTGTTTCCAAATAAGAAATAAAATTGGACTGAGGGTGTAGTTTGGAGGTACAATGCCTCTAGGTTAAATCCCAGTACCAAAAAAGAAAAAAAGAAAGAAAAAGAAAACAGCTCACCAAGGCCCCTAGGCTCTGTGCAGTGGCCGGTGGCCCTGGACTTGGACCAAGCCAGACAGCTGTTCCAGCACCCTGAGGCATAAAACTGAGAGCATGCAGCATTCATACCTATTCACGACCTGGGAACTGAGCCCTTGGGGAACTTGGGGTACTGGCCCAGGACTGAAGGCAGAGGCCCTTCTGCAGCAGTGGGAGGGGGCTGGAGGCCTCTCGGACCTCTGTGCCGCATCATTTCTTGTTATCAGAATGAGGGGTGTGAGTGTTAGCTTTGTTTAACTGTGAAGCTTGCAGGAAAGAGCCATTGTTTGAAGAAACCCATTTAATAGGGAAAAAAATCAGTATTTCTTCTTTCTTTCCCGGTCCAGGTGGGCATCGCTAGGGTCGGGCCGCCCTTCCCTGTATCTGTTGCCTTTCCTGAGCAAGTCGCCTGCTCTGACCCTGTCCCATAGCAGTTCTGCGTCCTTTCTTCTCCTGTGTGATAGACTTTTTCAAGCAGCCCAGAGCAACAAGGTTCCTGGTGTGTGTCACACTTGCCAGGCTGGGGAGACTTCCTGCCCTGGATGGTCATTTGGTTTGTTTTTACATCAGGCTGGTCCAGACATCTTTTGTTAGTGCCTGACACTCAGAGGACCACCCCTCCAAGGCAGACAGAAGCACAGGTGATACGTGCGTTTGTGTTCTTGTAAAGCAGATAGCAGTTGCTGTTGCCACTGTGCTTAGAAATGCATAGGGATGTGGCTTTGGATTGGGAATGATGTCTTAAATAGTAACACTAATAACACAAGCAAAAAAGAAAAAAATAGGTAAATTGGACTTCATCAAAATTTAAAACTGAGCCAGGTGCGTTGGTGCACATTTGTAATCCCAGTACTTGGGAGGCTGGGACTGGAGGATTCGGGTTTGTGGCCAGCCTCAGCTACTTAGTGAGGCCCTCCTCAACTTAGTGAGACCCTGTTTCAAAATAAAGAATATAAAAAAAATAGGACTGGGGGTGGTGGGGGTGGAGCTCAGAGGTAGAATGCCCCTGGGTTCAATCCCCAGTACCGCAAAAAAAAAAAAATCTAAAACTGGTGTGCATCAAAGGACAGTATCAAGAAAATGAAAAGAGAGCCGGGCGTGGTGGTGCACGCTTGTAATCCCAGCATTTGGGAGGCTGAGACTGGAGGATCCGGGTTCGCGGCCAGCCTCAGCTACCTAGTAAGGCACTCCGAAACTTAGTGAGACCCTGTTTCAAAATAAAGAATAAAAAATAGGACTGGGGTATAGCTCGGAGGTAGAATGCCGCTGAGTTCAATCCCTAGTGCCAAAAAAAAAAAAAAGAAAATGAAAAGACACCCCACAGAATGGAAGAAAATATTTGCAAACCATGTACCTTCAAAGGAACTTGTTTCCAGGATATAAAAAGAATATGCATGCCCATGATAAGAAGATTAAAAATCCAATTGAAAGTGGGCAAAGGAGCCAGGCATGGTGGCACATGCCTGTAATCCTAGTTCTTGAGAGGCTGAGACAGGAAGATTGCAGGTTCACCGCCAGCCTCAGCAGCTTAGTGAGACCCTTGACAACTTTGTGAGACCCTGTTTCAAAAATAAAAAACAAAATACGGCTCAGAGTGTAACTCAGGCAGAATTCCCCTGGCTTCAATCCCAGCACCACAAAAAAGAAAGAGGAGAGAAAGAAAATGGGCAAAAAATCTCGATAGACATTTCATGTGCCAACAAGCACATGAAAAGGTGTTGGATGTCACAGGTCAGGAGGAAATGCAAATCAAAACCACTTCACACCTACTGAGATGACTATCGTCAAAGACAGAAAACCAAGTATTGTCAAGATATGGAAAAGAAGTCGGAGCCCTCAAACACTGCTGGTGGAAGAGTCCGACAGTCGCTCAAAGAGTTAAACTGAAACTGAGGGTATCTCAGTAGTAAGAGCATATGTTTAGGATGTATGAGACCCTGGGCTCAATCCCCAGCAGTGCAGAAAAAAAAAAATGTTGACATAGAGTTGCATATGACCATAAAGCTTGTGCATGCCTATCTTTGCAGCAGCATTATTCACAATAGGCAAAAGTAGAAAGAACCCAAGTATGTGTCAGTGCCTGGATGAGCAAAGAGATGCTGTGTACCTGCACACCAGAGTGTCTCAGCCAGGAAAGGAAATGAGGCGCTTACTCATGGTGAACCTCAAGTAGACAGTGGATGGTGGAAGCATCATGTGGTGCGAAAGAAGCCGGGTAGGGACCACGAGCCGCCTGTTTAGATGACGTGTGCAGAACCAGAAGTCCAGAGACAGAGGGCTGCTGAGGGCTGTGCGATGGGGAGGAGAGGTCATTGGGAGGCATGGGTCTCTTTTTGGGGAGATTAAAAATGTCCTATAATTAGATAGTGGCAATGGCTCCCCAACACACTAAAACCACTGAATTGTAGACTAAAAATGGTTAAATTGGTGACCTTTGTGTTATGTAAATGTTATCTCAGAAAACAACTTAGAACCAAATGCACAGAGAAGCAGAATGCCTGGAGAAGAGGCAGCAAGCAGTTGTGGCCCCTGCGCAGCCTGGGGCCTGCAGCCCCTCTTGATCACTGCCTGGAGTGGCCTCTCTGGAGGCAGAGGGGTGGCAGCACACCCAGGGGAGCAACCTGGGAGGATGGCACGTTGGGCGTCCTTCCAGAGGCAGCTCGCTGGTCAGAAGAGACAAAACAGAATGCCAAAACCCAACCTGGGACTGCAAGGGCAGCGCTTGGAGGTGTCATTATTGTTTTAGCGTTTGGGGTGTGTGTGTGTGTGTGTGTGTGTGTGTGTGTGTGTGTGTGTTTCCTATAGCGAATGCAGATGACCTGGAGTGATTGATTAATCAGGGTGCTGCAATAGAGCCCAGGGCCTTGTACCTGCCAGGCAAGCTAGGGCATATTATTCTGACACCAAGCTGCACCCCAGGCCAAGACTTGGGTTGATATTTTTAATGGAGGGAAATAATAGAGCCAGAACCAGTGCTTCCGAGGAAGGCTGTGCGGTCCCGCCAGCCTCTACCCTTCCTCAGCCCCGTCCTGTAAGGAGCTGGAGGGACCTTAAGGGGAGTTGAGACCTATGCCCCAGGGTTTCTTTTTTCCTATGTTAGTGGAAGTAAAATGTTGCTTAAAAGCTACAGAAAACACTACTTAGGTAAGAGTAGTAGTAGTAGTAGTAAGAGTAGTAGTAGTAGTAGTAGTAGTAGTAGTAGTGTGTGTGTGTGTTCTGTCCTCAGAAAGCTCATTGTATAAACACACTCTCAGCTTCCTGGAATCTCATACACTCAAGAGTTCATTAGGGGAGTGTGTGTCTCACAGCAGAAGGGGGTCCTGGTTTTTTCTCCCAACACAAATCCCTGTGCTGTGCCCACCCTCCGATCACCCTGACCTCCCCAGTAACTGCAGGCTCACTCCACTTCTCTGATGGTGTGTGCTCCCGTTTCCTGGGCTGTGTGTAACACAGAATGGACAGGAGTGTCTTGAAGACCCCCAGGTGCCCTGCCCCACCTCCAGGAAGTCATCTTGGGTATGGAGATGCCACTCAGGATGTGTGTTCTGCGTCCACGGGGCAGCAGGTTAGGTTACAGGTGTCCATGCTACTGAGAAGGAGCTAAGGAATCTTGATGATTCCATTTACAAAGAAGAGTGGGTCCCTGGGGCAGAAGGTGTAGGGCAGCTCCCCGAGGCACCGCTGCTGCAGCCCCTCAGTGCAGAGTATCTGGAAGAGCAGGCAACAGCAGGTGCATGAGGGCCTGAGGCCGAGGAGCCAGTCGGGCTGGCCCCAGGCATGTTCAGGTCCATGAGCCATGGTTTCCTCCTGCCAGAAGGGCGTGGTGGCACAAACCTGTAATCCCAGTACTTGGGAGACTGAGATAGGAGAATCACAGGTCCAAGGCCAGTCTCAGCAAATAAAATAGAGCTGCAGATGTAGCTTGGAGGTAGATGCCCCTGGGTTTAGTACCCAGTACAAAAAAAAAAAAAAAAAAAAGTGAGAAGTTTGGGAATTCCTTCTTCATATGTGGCACACTTTGTTTTTCCCCTGCCATGGCAGACTTCAAAATGTTGACACTTCTGTTGTCTTTAGGCACAAAATCTTGTACCAGCTTGTTTTCTGATCCAGTGGTGCAGTTCTTCCGGAATGCTTCCCGTCTGAGTCTGTGTGTAGTTGGGTTGTGGGGAGGGAAGCGGGTTCGTACTGGCTTCTAGGGCTGGAGGAGGCCTGTCCAGGCCTGTTGCCCATGGGGCGTCATTTTGACATCCCTGAGAGGATGAAAAGCAAGCCTTCTCCTTATGTTTCCTCTTACTTTTTAAAACCTCTGTCCATTTATGCCATGGCCCTATCTGCTCATGAGCAAGAAGGCTGCTGCCTCTGCAGGGCAGGGGCCAGAGGTGCTGTGTGCCGTGGCACACTCCACATGCCCATGGCTGGCTTGCGGTGTCTTGTGGCTGACTTGGCATTCCCCATGATGCCCATGGCACTGAGGTCCAGCAGCCTACTCTTGAAGTTGAAGACCACGCCTGATCCTAGAAGGAGGGGGACATTCTCAGTTTAGATGAAAACCCAAATCAATAGCAGTAGAACAAATGGTTGGGAACAAGGAGCATTAAACGATGGGAGAGTCCGAAAGATTGGGCATTGGGGGAGGGGGCATGTAGCACATGCAATGCATCAGCTTCTGCAGGGCAGAGGAGGGGTCTGCACCACCCTTGAGCACCGTGGGGCCTGGGACCTGCCATTCCCAGCCCTTCTCCAGCTTCTTACTGCCAAGGGGGACAAATGGCACCTCTGCGCCCCAGTTTCTGCATCTGCCTCATGCCTCCCTTTTGAGTGCTTACAAGAATGAGACAGAATGGGGAGTTCTCTCTCCTCGCTCCTGCTCCTGACCAGTGGCTGCAGCGACCACAGTGAAGATAGTTAGGCTTTGAAGCATCCTGTAGGTGGAAATCTGCCATCCCATCTGGAGACGCTCTGTCAAGATCACCTGGTGCCATGGCCCCAAAGTTTGCTCCCCTCGTGCACAAAGCAGGTTCAACGCATTGACTGCTCTTGAATACCAGTCCTGAGCTGTTTGCAGGTGCTGACGATTGCTGTGTGATGCAAGCATACACAAGACAACGCCTATGACTGTGAAGTACAGCTGACACTGATGGGTCTCCTTAAATTGACTTTTGTTTTTGTGATTGAGGATGTATAGGACCCCAGCATACTTTCAAACTGCTGAGGACAGCTGAGACGGATTGATTTACAATATACACTGAGTCCTGGTGAAGGGCTCCCATCAGACCCAAGAGTTTACCCTAAGGAAAAAGAGACAAGCATGCCCAAAGTGTCTGTAGCATCATCATTTATAAGATCAAGAGGTAAAATTAAACCAAATGTTCAACAGGGTGGGTTAAAGAAATTCAGGAAAATCCATACACTGGAATATTATAGAGCCATTGAAAGTATCCCCAGGCATGGTATTTACTGATCAAATATTACTAATCTACAGCATTAATGAAAAAAGCATCAAATGTAGCCTGAGCCACACACAGCCGCACCCTAGAGTCAGAGGTGCCATGTTATGGGTACTCGGCTTGCATTAGTTCTGTAACCAAAAGCTGTTTTGTTATTTGCAACAATCACCTCTAGGAAGGCACTGGTGGGAAGACAGTGCCCTTCCAGCCAAGGCTGCCCCAGGTGCTGCCCGGGTCCAGGGATGCAACCCAGAGCATTCTTCCTGACTCATCCTCCTCCTTGGCCCCAGGGTGTCCCTGCACCCACCCCTGGTGTGTGTGGCTGAATTCACAGTGACACACAGCTCCAGTATGGTCAGCGGTGTGGCAGGGGAGCTGCTGAAGTCAGTGTAAACCTGCAGCTGGTCAGTCCGCCTCCCCGGACCTGACTCTGCCTCTAGCCACTGTCCTGAGCTGCTGTCTGGCTGAAAAGTCAGGTCCATGGACACCAGAACTCCTTCATTTCAAAATATAAAATAAAAAATAGGTCTAGGGGTGTACGTTGGAGGTAGAATGCCCCTGGGTTCAATCCCCAGTACTGCAAAAAACAAAAAAATGTGCACAGAGGTTTATTCCAAATTACACTGAGTCTCATGGCTACAGCGATTTCTTGGCACTGATCATTGATGTCCCAGGTCCAGCAGGGACACAGAATGATGAGGTGAGCAGAGACACTGGCTTTCTAGACAGCCGTCTGCTCAGGTTGATCTCTGCAGGCAGTCCAAGGATGGGATGGATCTCATTCACTGCTCTGGGCAAAGGCCCCCAGGACAGAGGGGAGGGCACATCATACCTGCCGGGATGGCCTCTGCCTGGCCAGGGCCACTGCTGATGGAGATGAGGGATGCATCTAGTGGGCATGCGTATTTTCTCTGGGGTGGGGACATGAAGGACCCAGTTGTCTGTAGCAGACAGGTATCAGCAAGCCTTCCTGAAGCACGTGGTCCCATGAGCAGTGAGCTCACCAGGGGCCGGGGAGCAGAGGACAGGGAACACAGCCAGGCAGGCACAGTGCCCCTGGAGCCTGGAGCCTGCCAGAAGCCTCCCCAGTCGCTTAGAAAAGGCCTGTCAAGACAGGCCGTGCTCAGTTGACTCCACGAGAGAGCTGTCTGGAGCTGCTCCCATGTTTCACTGCCTGATGCAGTTGAGGACTGTGCAGTTTGCAGTTCTCCAGGTGAGTCTATTGAGGCAGTTGGGATCCAACAGCCAACACAATCCTCAGCAACTGAGCGCACAGACAGGAGCTGCAGGAGGCCTGGCCAGCTGATCTTACAGTACAACCAGCAGTCAGCGGAGTCCTTAGGACCCTCAGTCATAAATGGTGCAGCACAGCCGGGCCTGGTGGCTCACGCTTGTAATCCCAGTACTTGGGAGGCTGAGACCAGAGGATCTGGGTTTGCGGCCAGCCTCAGCTACTTAGTGAGGCCCTCTGCAACTTAATGCAACCCTGTTTCAAAATAAAGAGTAAAAACTAGGGCTGGGGGTGTAACTCAGAGGTAGAATGCCCCTGGATTTCATCCCCAGTACCACAATAAATATATAAAGTAAATAAGTGGCACAGCACACTGCCTTTGTGTTTCCATCTGTAGCCATGAGACACGGTGTAATTTGAAATGACCCCTGTGCACATTCTTTTTTCCCCTACAAACAACACATTTGTAGGAAAATATTTCTTTGAGGCTCTAGTTTGAAAACCCATAACCGTAAGAGCTTTATAATGCCGACTTCTCTTTCCCCTCTTGTTGAGGATATCTTGAAAAAGAGGTGAGAAAAGAAAATGTAATTTTTTTTTTTTTTTTGTGGTACTGGGGATTGAACTCAGGGGCATTCTACCTCCGAGCTATACCCCCAGCCCTATTTTTTATTCTTTATTTTGAAACCGAGTCTCACTAAGTTGCGGAGTGCCTCACTAGGTAGCTGAGGCTGACCTCAAACCCAGATCCTCCGGTCTCAGCCTCCTAAATGCTGGGATTACAAGCGTGCACCACCACGCCCGGCTCAGAAAATGTAATTTGAGTGGAAACAGAACATGGGAAGACACCCGCCAAAAAAATGAAACTTTCAATTGTTCACTTTGTGAAAAGTACAAGATGTAGCACATTGCTTAATGGAGAAGTTGTGACCATTTTGCTCTTGTAAAATGGTATTTTGGGAACCAAAGTTGAAATTTCAGGAATGGGGCATTCTTTAGAACAAATTTTACTTTTAAGGTAGTTGGAGCTTTTAACTAATAAAGTCCATGTGTGATGGTTTACATTTAAAGAGAGAATGAGATTGCTGTCTGAAACCCAGTGCTGTGGCTCTGTGTGCTGGTCTACAGGCTAAGGCGCCACCCTGCCGCAGGCAAGCAGGCCTGGCTTGCTCTCCACCCCACTCTTGGGGACCCACAGCTGGAGCCACACACAGCCCTGGCCTTGGGTGCTGGGAAAGGGGGCCCAGGGAAACCACAGAGGCCCTTCTCTTCAGGAGTCAGAAAGATCTCTCCCTCTTGCCCACAGGACGTCTGTGCGTCCCCACCAAGCAGTGTTCCATGAACACAGCTCTTTGCCAGTACCAGACATTGTCCTCAGCTTAACAACCCCTTCTTACCCAAGATGAGTCCATGAAACCAGAGCGTAGCCCCCAAGAGCATCAGCACTGCACCCCAGGCCAGGATTCAGAACCGGCATCCCTTACTGAGACTCACAACCTGTACCCCAGGCCAGTGCACAACTACACCCTGGGCCAGAGCTCAGAACCTTGGAATTTATCCTACAGGCACTTGACTCTCTGTGAGCACAGTCCATGTCATTCACTGTGACACTGTTTATAATCACAAGGCCAGAAACCCACGTATCCACACAGTGGGACGCACGTGCAGCAGTGTGTTCTGCAGGTGAGCAGAGTGTCACCTGCCTGCCAGTCATGGTGCCACGTGTCTGGCAGTCCATCACCCTTGCTTGCTGTGTGTATCCAGAGGCTGAATATGCAGCATTGACCATGGTGATTATGGGGCCAGAGACTGAGCTGGATGCCCAGTAATTGAGGGGAGAAAGTATCACCTGAGGATCCTGTTGCTTCTCCACATACACGTTAGTATTGCCTTGTTCTGAATTACTGAGAAAATGTGGATCTCATACTGGATGAGGGTGAGAGAAAAAGCTGAGGAACCAGATACTAAGAATAGACCAAGGGTGCACACGAAAACCAGGCAGCTGGCTCCTGCAGGCAATGTGAAAATCCCACCACCAAGCAAACAAAATGTGTTCATTATTTAAGTAGGTTCCTAGTAAGAAATTTGGAGCACCAGTTTTTGACAGTAAGTGCCATTTGTTGGAGCAAAACCAGACCTGAACTGAGAACTAGCATTGACTCTTGGTAGAATGTACAGCCCGCAGCCTCCGCTCGGCCCTCCTCCTCCCCATGCATCTGGTATCTGGGCTTCTGCAGCCACTTCTGCTGAAAGTAGCATCAGTAGGGTGTTTGGGGATGCTTGCATTGTGGATACCAGTTTCAGTGGAAGTGGTGGTGGCAGATTCCCAGCAAGGCCCAGTAACAGGCAGTAACCACTGCTTAACTGCTTGGAACCGTGCACCCGTGGCCTCGGTGATGGTGCCTGGAAGGGCCAGGGAAGGCACATGCAGTCTCATAGGTTGAGGGCTCACCTCTACAGGATCCCCAGGCATGTCCTCAGCCTGCACTGCAGGGCCATCCCAGACGTCGCCTCTGCCCCCCCCCCCCCGTTCTTGTCACCACCAGCTGGTGGTAACAGTAGCCAGGGCCTTCTTTTCAGCACCTGACAGGTGCAACTGTTTGGCTGGAGGTTGCACCTGAGCATCATCAGGCTTTCCTCCTGGGCTCTCCACTCCTCAGCTTTCCCCCAAGACAGGAGACAAGGTTTCCTGTTGCTGAACACCAAGAGAATGCCCTTGCCGCCTGCTTCAACCTACTTCCTTCTCGCTCAGCTTCCCTGCCGTGCTGCCTGGATTTGTTTCCTTTTGCTCTGTCAGTCCCCATCTTTTTGCAGCTGCATTAAGTGAGGAAGGGCCAGTGTTGGTCTCAAGCCACAGAGAGACGGTTCTGTGGGTCCTGTGAGCTGGGCTGGCCGCCTCCCGGTGCCCAGAGGGACTGTGGGTATGAGAAAATGGTCAGCTTTTGAAGGGAGAGGTGTGAAGGAGAAGCAATCCCCCAGCTACATGGAGCAGGCCACCAGGAGGCACAGCCTCTGTGGAATCAACATGCAAAACCATGGACGCATGTGTGTCCCTTCAATCTGTGCCCAGAAGTGCCTTTCTGGTACAGCTTCGTGTCAAAAATGGGCTTAATGTAAAAATACATGCAGCCTAAGATGTTTTTCTGACACAAGAAAAGCCTCCTAAGAGTTCCCAAGCACCTCCTGTCTGTTCCCTTTGCATTCTTTCCACCTTTAGAAACTTCAGACTGAGGTCCGCAGCTCTCTCTTGGCTGACAGTTAACTGCATTACTTTGCAGCAGCCCCACCTGAGGGCAGTGTTTATACCTCTGCCAGCACGTGGCGCCACATCTCACCATCGGGAATGGGCAGAAATGGTTCCCTAGGATGAAGCTGCTGGTTATAACTGTGGTGCTTACAGATAGGGAGAGAGGAAAGGTGGAGTCTGCCCTGGGAATCAACCTGAAACACAGCTAGTTCTCTACCTTATAGTTGGAAGACAAAGGAGAGCCATTTTAAAGGGCTCAGTAGGGTGAGGTCTAAGCACCTCCAGTGTGGCCCATCTCCTTGGAAGTGCCCTGTGAATCCTGCTGCTCTGGCCAGGCACTCAGACCCTAGGAGAGCTGCCTTTGCTGCAGGCTCTTCCCACCTGCCGCCCTCCAGGTGGCTTGGTCTGGTTGCCAGTGCACCATGTGGAGGTTCCCGCAGAGTTACTTTGAGGGACGTTACTGCACTCCTACATGGGACCCACCCAGCCTGAAGTGTCTGGCTCGCTGGAGTAATGCCAAGTCACTCCAGCACGCCTGCATATAGGACCCATTATGTGTGACTGCAGAGGATTCATGTAGCAGCTCTGCCAGGGCTCAGAACTAGCAGGAGAGTTTCACAGTGGTGACAAAAATGTTGACCGAGACACGACTCGGGCCTCCGCGCTGCTACACGTAGTTTTATCTTGTTCTTTTCTGATTGTCAGTATGACATGTGCCTCTCATTGTCCCCTCTCTGGGCTGTTTCAGAAGAGGCAGACCACTACAGCTTCGGGGCAGGCACCCTATCAAGGAAGAAGAAGGTGCTGGTGACACTGCGGGACGAGGGTCTGCGCCGGCGTGCCCACCTCGACATCAGCCTGCCCCACGATTTCCGTCCCGTGTCCTCCATCATTGACGTGGACATCCTCCCTGAGACACACCGCCGGGTGAGGCTCTACAGACATGGCTGTGAGAAGCCGCTGGGCTTCTACATCCGAGACGGCACCAGCGTGCGGGTGACCCCTCACGGGCTAGAGAAGGTCCCGGGCATCTTCATTTCCCGCATGGTGCCCGGGGGCCTTGCCGAGAGCACCGGGCTGCTGGCGGTGAATGACGAGGTCCTGGAGGTGAACGGGATCGAGGTGGCCGGCAAAACGCTGGATCAAGTCACGGACATGATGATCGCCAACAGCCACAACCTCATCGTCACCGTCAAGCCCGTCAACCAGAGGAATAACATTGTCCGCAGCAGCCGCACGTCCGGCAGTTCCGGCCAGTCCACGGACAGCGCCGCCAGCCACCACAGCCTGCCAGCCCCCCATGTCCTGCAGAACTTCCACCCTGACGAGATGGAGAGCGATGAGGAGGCAGACATCGTCATCGAGGGCGCTCTGGGGCCTCAGCACATTCCCAAGACGCAGGCCGGGCCTCCAGGGAGCCTCTCTCGGGCCAACGGCACCAGCCTCGCACACAGGCTGCATCGGGACCTGGCCCTGCAGGGATCAGGGCGTGAAGGCAACGGCAGCATCCACAGACTCCTCAGCTCCCTCAAGCCAGACCCCCGCCAGAGCCTGGTGCTCCCCCAGGGCGGGGTGGAGGAGCACGGGCCAGCTGTCACGCTCTAGGCCTTGCAGGAGAGCATAAAGGCAGCTGAAGGCGCTGTCATGTAGTTGACTGCACAGGTGAGACTTCCAAAGGGAAATGTGTCGCATTTTTATACCGATTTTAAAGTGAGAACGGTAATTGTATACTTTATCCCCTCCTTTGTTAATAACGCTCACAATCCTTTTCTTTATTTCAACTTTGGGACAGAAATTAAAAATACTGTCTATTTTTATAGGATTTCTCACAGAACTTAACACACCCATGCACACCCCAAGCCAGGCCTACATGCAGGTAAAGACCTAAGTACAGAAATACTTCATTTTTAAATTTTAGAAATGCTTCATTTTTTTAAAATGAAGCTTTGAAATAACTTTTTAAAATTAATATTCATGTTTTTAACTTAACCACGAACCCCCCCCCCCCCCCGCCTTGTGCTGCCGGTGCTTTCTGTGACCTGCTGCAAGGCTGGGGCAAGGAGACAGAGGCTATCCAAGGACAGACGCACCTGGGCTGGTGACAGGCAGCCACGGGAAGAATTCGTGTACACCGTGTTTACAGCCAGTTCAGGAGGCCAGGGGCGTGAGGCCTGGTGCACACCTACAGTCCCAGCCCAGGGCTGTGGGATTGTACCAGCACTGCTGATGCAGTGTCGAGGTGGCGTCTCCAGCCTCACCAAGATCAGATTAGAGAGTGGCTAGTGGGGGCCAGAGTGGCTTCCTCAGGCCTCTCCTGACGTCAGCTGGCTCTGGCAGGTTTTCAGATGTTTCTAGAAGGAATGAGTGCCTGTCGTGTACCTAAACAGTCTTTGAGAGCGGTCAGGTTTGTGTACACGTTCTCTTTTCTTTTTAAAAGAGCTGATTATTTTTATAAGTCACAATTAAGACATGCTAATTCCCACGCCCAGAGTAGTGTTCGGTGGCAGGCATTATTTGCTTTTAACTCTAACAAGTCGCGTGGAACTTAATGGTTCTTGACAAGTATTAAACTCGTTGTCATCTTCCTTTGAACTTCTTAGAGGTCTATTCATGTTTGATTCAATTAAATTTTGTAGAGAATGTGTTTTCTGTTTGAGTACATTGTCAGGAAGAAGATGTTACATTATTACTTTGAGAACAAACTTTGACCAGGTAAATCTTTGGTCTGAATGCCCGTGAAAGTCTTTTTCTGGGTTTTCTGGGCCCATCTCCACCTGCTGGTCAGTAGCAGAACTGTTCTGATTTCCTAATTGTCAGATGGAATTGGTGCAGCTCTACCATTCCATTTGTCTTGGATTCATTAAGTGAAAAGAAATCTCTTTTCTATTTAGAAACTATTTATTGGGCAGGAGTAGCTTTTTCTGAGTAACATGTTTCCAGCACCTGCGTCTGAGTTTCTCAGCTTGTGTGCAAGCGATCACTGCTGCTTGGTTCTGACCCAGATTCCAGGCTCCAAGGAGCTGCAAGAGCCTGGCTCTTGTCACCACACCAGTCAGAAGCACTTTCTACGAAGACAAGTACTGGAGAAACAAAATCCAGTGTTCAGTTACCGTCTCCAAGAAATGTCCTTTTCTAAGCTATCACTGGTGTCGAATATCGCTGGCATTGAGCACCTGGGTCTGCTGTTTCTTCCCATGTTTTAAGTTGTTAAGCAAATGTGAATCAATTTTTTAAAGAAAAAAAGGCTTACTCTGATGTTGTGCCTGTTGCTCTCAACTGTAGGAATCACAGACAGCCTTCAAGAACTGCCTGAGCACTACCCTCTGCCCACGTCTGCACTTCTGCCATTTTCTTTTCTTAAAAAAGGTCATTATATATTAAAAATTTTTGGTTTTATATATCAGAATAAATTGTTTTTTGTTTCTGACTATTATTGATACATGTCAGTCGAGTTCTGAATGGGGGCACATCAGGGACAAGTATCAGTGACAGGACAAGCGAGCCTCTCCAAAGGGACCGACAGCTGCTTACCTGGTACCTTGCATATCCTCTACGAGACAAGTACAGATGAGAAAATGGACCCATACTAAGATACACTGAAAGATGGTACAGAACTTTCCTTTGAAGTCCTCTGCAAAAGCTTTTCTATGTATTCTACAGCCCCCACTAAATACACCCTGGTTTGCAGTTTTCACTATTACTCTGACATTACTGAATGTAGAATCCAAACCATCAAGATTTGCCAGATCACAAACACTGGCCGGCAGCAAGCACCAGCACCCCACAGGAAGCGTGTGCCCTCATTGGACTGTCACAGGTGTCTTCGACTTTCTGGGAACTGAGGACACTCACGTGGCATCCTGAGAGGTGCGGGTACTTGGGTGTGATGAAGTGCATACACCAGGAAATAACCCCAGCTTAGATAGGCTCTACCGAGGACCCCACCGCAGGACTCTGGTCAAAGCCACTCAGCCTGGGGCCACAGTTTGCGCCTCTGTGAGGATCAAGCTGACTTGCCTCTCCCAGGAAGGGGTGAGGGATATCAGAATCAAAGTTGAGCACAGTCTAGAGTGGAAAGTATGCGTGTGCAAAATATGTTCTCTTAGGAACTATACCATTCCATCCCAAAATCACCCTATGTCTCATTGAAACTCACCTCTTAGTGAAAGCTTTACCATCAAACAAATTAAAGTAGAACCAGCTCAGGACATGGAGTTTCCTACCTGGCCATTCAGGTGAGGACTCTAGGTGTGGAACCAGGCTCTCCCAGAGTAGCCTGAGGTGCCCCTGACTGTGCACGACGCAAGCTTCCTTTGCTTCTGTGAGGGTGTCAAGAACAAGTGGAGAGGCTTCTAGATGAAGGTGTATGGCTGCCCACCCCTGCACCAGCTCCAACTCTGTTTACCTGATGGCATACATCACCCAGAACTCTATGATTTGTAAGGAGGTTCAAATGTGCATGCTGCAAAGGTAAGGGATATGGGAAATACCTCAGACCCTGGCACCCCTCCTCCCACCAGATTCTACAAATGCCATCAATGGAAGCAAACAAAAACCTCAAGTTTACCTGGGCATGATGGTGCACACCTGTAATCCTGGTATTTGGGAGGCTGAGGCAAGAGGATCACAGGTTCGAGGCCAGCCTCAGCAATTTAGCAAGACTCTATTTCAAAATAAAAAAATAAAATAGGGCTGGGGGTGTAGCATAGAGGTAGAATGCCCCTGGGTTCAATTCCCAGTATAAAAAAAAACAAGTTTATCCAATTGAATGAATGATTAATGGTTACCTCCACTTACCAACTTCTATCAGCTTAAAAACATAAGCATTCTATGCAAAGATATTTAGTTTTGCTTTTCAAATTATCAAACTAATAGTCAATGCTATTGCAGGAATGTTAAAAACTGCTTAAAGATTTCTTTTATGAATGATATACACAAATCTAATTAACATTAATGCTTCTTTGTTACAACTCAAAACTTTAGACAGGGTCTTGAAGACCTTCAACTAGAATTGATGAGTTTGTAGTAATGAAGATTTGGTGTGTTTGGTTTGTATCTCAAATTTTGCTGAAATTTAAACCTAAGATATAGTCATATATTTAAATCACCAAGATATTTGAATTTTAAATTAGGCTACTCAAATAGCCAGATGCCAACTAAATTTGCAGGGGAAAAAAAGCCATTTGGACTGTTATCTTCATTTCAGGTTCTGGTTCTGTCCATCAGCACCTGGCAGGGAATCAAACATTAGAATTTAAATCTTTAGGCCTAGAGCAATGGTACACACCTGTGATCCCAGGGACTCGGAAGCTGAGTCAGGAAGATCACAAGTTCAAGGCAAATTAGCAAGACCCCCTCTCAAAATAAAAAACAAAAAGGGCTGGGGGTGCAATTCAGTGGTAAAACATCTCTGGGTTCAATCCCAGTACCACAAACAACAAAACAAAATTAATAATTTAAATGTTTAGGGCACTTTGTCTTTCATTCCATACCAGCCCACCACCAACGCAGGCCTGGGACAAAGTGGACAGGGAGAATAGTTAGTGCATGTGACAGTTAGGTATAAAATGGCTCACTTAGTGTTTGGAGCTGGTGTGATTGAGTCCTGACGGTTGTGATCCCAGAAGCGGATAAATCCGTTGTAATGGATTGACCCGGGCGGTACCTGCCAGGCCAGTAGCGTGTTGCTGAAGAAGATCGTATATGAACCCTTCTCCCCCTGCTCTCTCTCTTGCTTCTGGCCCCATGGTGTGAGCACAGCCCCTGTGCTCCCCCTCCATCGCCCGCTGCCATGCCCTGAGATCCAGGGTCCCTGACCTCTCGTGGACTGAGCCTGAAGCCGTAAGAAAGATAAACCTTCTTTCCTCTTTTATTTATTTTTTTTTAATTTTTTTATTGTAGTAATTCGTGCAATATAGCATACATCTTTGTTAAGTACGAGTTGTTGACAACATATTCTTTCCTCTTTTATGTGGCCAAATCTTTAAATCATGGCTGCAAGAATGCTGATGGATACAGTTAGCATTCTTTTTTTTTTTTTTTTTTTTTTTTTTTTTTTTTTTTTGGCGGTACTGGGGATTGAACTCAGGGGCATTCTACCCCCGAGCTATACCCCCAGCCCTATTTTTTATTCTTTATTTTGATACAGGGTCTCACTAAGTTCTGGAGGCTGACTTCAAACCTGAGATCCTCCTGGCTCAGCCTCCTATGTACTGGGACTACAAACATGTGCCACCATGCCCAGCTAGCCTCACCCTTTTTCAGATTTTAGATCAGTCCTCATATCTTGCTAACACCACTGAAGTATGACAGGCATATAGCAAGGTTGGCAGACACAAGATATTTTGAGACTCAATAGGGTAAAATCATAGGACTGAGCCACCTTTGCAGTCTCTTCACTATATCCAGCAGTAAAGTAATTCATCTTGTTGTTTTATTGGGTCCAAAGCTGCCCTTTGTATTTGTGTGTGTGTGTGTGTGTGTGTGTGTGTGTGTGTGTGTGTGTGTGTGGTACTGGGGATTGAACTCAGGGGCATTCTACCTCTGAGCTATACCCCCAGCCCTATTTTTTAATCTTTATTTTGAAACAGGGTCTCCCTAAATTGCGGAGGGTCTCACTAAGTAGCTGAGGCTGGCCGTGAACCTGGATCCTCTGGTCTCAGCCTCCCAAATGCTGGAATTACAAGCATGCACCACCACTCCTGCCTTCCCGTTGTACTTTTGTAAGCATCTCTATAGTCCTAAAAATGTCATCTAAAGTCAACAGGAAGCCTGGCATGATGATGCACACTTGTAATCCCAGTACTTGGGAGTCTGAGATAGAAGGATCACAGGTTCAAGGACAGCCTCAGCAAGTAGTGAGACTCAACCTAGAGAAACCTTGTTTCAAAATGAAAAATAAAATTGGGCTGAGGGTGTAACTCAGAGGCAGAATGCCCCTGGGTTCAATCCCCAGTGCACAAAAATAAATAAAGCCAACAGGAACTATAATAGGGAAACAGAACAGGAATCACTTGGTATAGATGAGCCACTGTCCTCGAAGGGAAAGCCTGCAGCTCTGCTGCTGGCACACTGGGGCAGTGGTGCTACACCCCCTTAACCTGTCCATACAGGTAATGTCCACTTGTGAAAAGATGCGTTGCCCATGTATGACATTACTAAGTACAGGGGCAGCACTACCCAAGCTCCCCGTACACAGGTCATCACAGGTAAGCAGCCCCCAGTTAACTACTCAGGAAAGGCAAAGGCCCACTCTCTGTTTCTAGTGCGTGGAAAATAAGGCCTGTGGCCACACTGAACACAGAGGGGATCATCCATCCTGCCATTCTCTGAGTGGGAAAGCAGATACCGTGGGGCCAGGAGTCACAGGCTCCCAGATGTAGAATGTGCTAAATAGTTCTTGTTGAGAACTCAGGAGTTGGAAATTTATTGGGGGATCTTGTTTATATTATACCAAGTCCCTCAAACATTGTGGGTATTTTGATCCTGGAAAGATGTGTTTAATTTGGACAGCAGTTCTAAAGCTGTACTGAAGAATTTCCAAGTAGGACTCAAACAGATAAAAATTTATAGACACAACAATGTTCCTAGATGTCTAGCTTTATTATTGAACAGGTCTGAAGCTGAATTTTCCATTTTTACATTAGCTTTTAAAATAACTGAATTGAAACCACATACAACATTTTGGTAGCAATACATCTATTTTGAGTATCTCATTTTTGGGAAGATGGGGCAGTGCTGGGGATCATATTCAAGGCCTCAGGCATGCTAGGCAAGTGCCACTGAGGTACACTCCCAGACCACTATAGTATCTCAACTTTCACTTTTAGTCATCAAACCATTGAAACATGGAGCAGCATGTGAAAGGGAAAGATTGATCAAGGATAGCTAGAGAGATTTACAGTACTGGGTGCAGACAGATGTGTATTCTGCTCACTTTTCAACTGATACTTTATTAGACAAATAAGGTCACCATCAGCCCCATGAACAAAACCAGAACATCAGCAGTGAAGTGGACCGTGGCTAGGAAATGGTGCAGAGACTCACTGTGAATACGAAAGGGATCCCTGGCATGAGGTTGTTTTCTAACATGCAATTAGACGCAGCCAGAGTGCCAGTCTCGGTGCTAACTCGAGGCTGCCTCTGCTGCCTTTTCACCCACTTCTGTTGGGACCCCAGAGTACAGCAGCAGCAGAGGGGCTGACCTGGGCTTCCCCAGCACACTTCAAAGCCCTCACAGCCTCCTCCTGTTCTTGTCTCACAACACACACACTCACTCTAATTACCTGAAAGCATAAATAAGATATAGACAAAATTAACTTTTAAAAAACAACCAAAAATTAAGGGCACATGTTTTCTCTGATATGTGGAAGCTAGAGAGAAAATAGGAAGCAAAAGGAACTTCATATAAAGGAGGAGAAAGAAAGAAAGAAAGAAAAAGAAAGAAAGAAAGAAAGAAAGACCACTAGAACAGTGGGAGGGTTAGGGGAGAGAGGCTGAGGAAGACCACTAGAACAGTGGGAGGGGAGGGGAGAGAGAGGCAGGAGGGGAAGGAGGAGGCTTGAGGAAGGAAGCAGAGCCAGTAAGTTTATGTCCATATATGAAGGTGTCACTACCAATCTCATTACATGAGGAGGGAGAGGAGGGCGTGGGGTAGGGAAATAAACCAAGTGATGTAGGCATGTATGAATATATCACTTTGAATCTCACTGTGATGTTAATTATAATGCATCGATAGAAGTATTTTTAAAATAACCAAAAATTACCTTTCCTGCAATACACAATAATCTCTTTGAAATGACTTCCTATTAAGTCTGTTATTTCCACAAGTCATCTCCCACAAGGTAACAGCAAAGAGCAGGAGAGCCTCCCTCCTCTGGGAACAAAGAACAGCCCTGCAGGGAGCCTCCAGTCTGGCCCTTCCAAACATGCAAAGTTCCAAACTGCACCCCACACCTGGCTGGTTTCAGGGGGTTTCTTTTTGGGGAGTGGGGGGGACTGGGCATTGAATCCAGAGGCATTCTATTTCCAAGTACATGCCTGGGATTACAGGCATGTACCACCACACCTGGCTGTTGTTTATTTTTCTAAAAAGAAAATACACAGCCAGTCATGGTGGCTGTGTATTGAGTCATTGAGAAGCTGAGACAGGAGGATTGCAGGTTCAAGGCCAGCCTCAGTAACATAGCAAGGCCCTCAGCAGTTGAGACTGTTTCAAAATAAGAAATAAAATAGGGCTGGGAGTGTAGTCCGGAGGTAGAACGCCCCTGGGTTCAATCCCTAGAAACACACACACACACACACACACACACACACACACACACACACACACACACAATCATTTTCAGAAAAGAAACTTTCCAACAAGAATGTTAAACCTTGTGGGACGTAGTGGCTCATGCCTGTAATCCCAGCAACTTGTGAGGCTGGGACAGGACTGCAAGTTCAAGGCCAGCCTGGGCAATTTACAAGACCCTGTCTCAAAATAAAAAAGGGCTGAGGATGTAGCTCAGTGGTAGAGCATCCCTGGATTCAATTCCTGGTGTCAGAAAAAATAAATAAATAAATTAGAAGTAAAATCCTAATTGAATTATAAACCAAACTTTGGCAGCCAGATAGCAATATTTATCATATATATGTCTACACACTTTAAGATATATATTCAGAATTAGTTGCCATGAATCAATTTTTTTTTGGAAATCATATAGTTTCCTACAGTTTACACTTCATGATTTAGAAAATTTAATATAATGTTAAACAGTTCACCATTTACCTAAAAGTAAGCTCAAAAAATTGAGTAACTGTTAGCAATGAGCCATAGATTTTCCTGACTCAGCTCATCTTTCCACACTTGTGTGAGGAGCACCAGGATCGGTACAGTCCTGCATCCATGGAAACAGCAGTTCTGTGAGAGCACTCATCGTCCCTCCCAGCAGCTTCCTGAGAAGTGGAAGGTGGGAGAGGAAAAACTCACATATTCTCTGTGAAACAATGAAGACAAAGACACTTTGAGTCCAACCTCCGAAACTCATGAGCTGGAAACTCATGAGCTTGGAAAAGTAGACCTGAAGGCCCAGGCTAGGGGTCACTGTGGAGGGAGACTCACCCACTGTTTGCTGTTATCTTGCGGAAGATGACTTGTGAAAACAAGACTTCATAAGAGCTTTTAATGAAATGGTGCATTTTGAAGGGAAGGGGTGTGTGTGTGTGTGTGTGTGTGTGTGTGTGTGTGTGTGTGTGTGTGTATGTTTTACTAGGGACTTAATTAAGGGGCATTCTACCTCTGAATTACGCCCCCAGCCCTATTTTATTCTTTATTTTCAAATAGGGTCTCAGTAAGTTGCAGAGTGCCTCACAAGTTGCTGAGGCTGGCCATGAGCCTGCAATCCTCCTGTCTCAGCCTTCCAAGTACTGGGATTACAAGCATGGGATTATACCCATCTTGGTTATTTTTATTTTTTATATTATTATTATTATTATTATTATTATTATTATTATTATTTTGCAGTACTGGGGATTGAACTCAGGGGCATTCTACCTCCAAACTATACCCCCAGCCCTATTTTTTATTCTTTATTTTGAAACAAGGTCTCTCTAAGTTGCGGAGTGCCTCACTGGGATCCTCCGGTCTCAGCCTCCCAAATGCTGGGATTACAAGAATGCACCACCATGCCCAGCTTGGTTATTTTTAAAAGCTGATTTTTTCTAGACTTTCCATTTGCTTTTGAGTAACTAGAATATATGTCATGGTAGAGCATGTGCTTAGCATGCATGGGGCCCTGGGGTCAAGCCCCAGCATCAACAAAAATAAATGATCGTGTTGCTGGTGATTTTGAGTGGGATAGAGAAGTGACTTGAAAGACTGTGGGAAACCTGGCTCCGCTCCTCTGAGCAGTGCCAGGCACTTTCCTGCAGGTGGCTGCAGGAAGTACTCGTGCCAGTGGGCTTCCAGGCCTCTCTGACGCACAGGCCCTGGCTGACTCCTCTGCATTGCAAGGCGACCTCTACAATGGCAGCCGGGTCTGAAGCCCTGATCATCAGTCTTTGAGGTTGATGGCATCCAAGTGAATTATCATTGTAACTGTGTGGCATGAGAAGTCCAATAATATTCTAGATTTCAACAATTTTCAACCTTCCAAGTCACTCACTTCACTTTCTTACTCAGGTTATTTAGATTATGAATTGAGTAACTCCTGAGTTTAGGATCTGCATGGTTAACATCAAGGCACACTATTAAGTTAGCTGTATATTAAATGAACAGCTTCCCTTTCTGTCTAGATCCTTCAGCACCTGTGCTGCTGAGAGGACTGTTTTTTTGTTTTGTTTTGTTTTGGGTTTTTTGGTAGGGATTAAATCCAGGGACATTCTACCTCTGAGTTATACCCCCAGCCCTAATTTATTACTTTTTTGTTTGTTTTGGTACTAAAGATTAAACCCAGGAGCATTTTACCTCTGAGCTATACACCTACAGCTTTATTTTATCTTTTATTTTTTGAAACAAGGTCTCACTAAATTGCTGAGGCTGGCTTTGAACTTGAAATCATCCCATCTCAGCCTCCCAAATACTGGAATTTATAGGCATGCACCACCATGGTCAGCTGCTGAAATGATTTTTAAACCTGTGGTTAATATTAAAGGCTGAGTAATAAATAATAATAAAACTTGGGCAATTAAATGAAATTCAAATGGGGTGATGAATTTGTCCATTTGCCTGGGACATTCCAGTTTTAGCATAGAAAGTCTGGAGAAATCCCTTAAGTCTTGAGCTAAATGGGACTCCAATCTGAGCCTGTTTCTTCATCTGAAGGATATAGTAACCTGCAGTAGGGTCACCATGGGGCTCCAAGGGTTACCCACGTGTAGCAGCAGCAGCACAGCACCTCAACTGGGCACGGAGGACTGCCCCTTGGGCCACCTTGACCTTCCCAAACTCCTCTCCCTTCCCATGTGGAATAGAAGGTTCCATTTGTGTGTGTATGTGTGTGTATTGTGTATATGTACCTGCATGCACATGTGCATGTGTTCAATGTGGATTGAACCCAGGGGCATTGTACCTGAGTTACACCCAGCCCAATTTTATTTTTTAACTTGAAAGTGTCTCTCCAAGTTGCTGAGGCTAGCTGTGAACCTGTGATCCTACTGTTTCAGCCTCCCAAGCACTATAATTCCAATCATGAACTACCATACCCGGTGGAGGCTTGCACTTTTGTCAGCCCAGATGTTAAAGGGCAGGACACACTGATGACAGTACAGGCAAAATAAGCACCAAGGACTACTGTTATTCAACTCATTTCCTAGCAAACGTTAAGCAGTTGACAAAATGTTTATATGTAGTAAGATCTTAAAAACAATTTATAATTTCATTTAAACAATAAAGTCACTTCTTTACATTGACAGTAACTTCCACATGTGCCTTCTGGGGCTCAACTTTTATCAGACTTTTGATTTGTACTCGTGGGTGGAAGCCAAGAATGCTGCTCAGCAAACTATAGCAGGACAGCCACCCACAGACAGACTGCCTGCCCAGACCTCAGTGGTAAAGAGGTGAAGAGTCATTCAATTTCAGCCATAGCAACCAAAAAAAAAAAAAAAGCAAGCCACACTTATTTTGTGACTTTGTGGGTCTGGTAATTAGCCCTTCTGGGTAATACTGACTTATTTCCACACAATGACAACTAATGGTCTTTAGAAAATAAATGTGTCACCGAGCATGGTAGTGCACACTTGTAATCCCAGTACTTGGGAGGCTGAGACAAGATCCTGGTTAGCGCCAGCCTCAGCTACTTAATGAGGCCCTCCACAAAATAAAGAATAAAAAATAGGACTGAGGATGTAGCTCAGAGGTAGAATGCCCCTGGGTTCAATCCCCAGGAACTTAAAAAAAAAAAGAAAGAAAATAAATGTGTCTGTCTGTATTTAGACTATCTCATGGGTCATAGTAAATTTCTTTTGGGGGGGGGTGGAGAGGTGCTGGGAGTTGAACTCAGGGGTATTCCATCACTGAGATATACCCCAGCTCTTTTTGAGGCAGTCCCACTAAGTCACTGAGGCTGGCCTTGAGCTTAAATGTTCCTTGCCTCAGCCTCAGTTGTTCAACAGCCAGGCTTGAGCCTCTACCAACCACAGGATGTGCCAGTGCACCTGGCTCATAGTAGTGTTTTAATGTTAGAAGAATTAATCAGGGCTATTTGCAGTGGTGTAACAAGTTTTAATTCAAAATAGACACTCTGAAAACAAAAGGTAAAAAAATAATACGTCCAACAAGCGCTCTCTGAACTCACAAGAGTACACCAACCGTCACAGACCAGTTTCACAACTGCCTCAAGATGCACGTGACAGCAATGGCATGCAAGTGCTCTCCCTGTAAAAGTCCAGGCAGCAACACTGTGGCACTGCATTCTGCTTGAAGACATGCTGACTCGCCCTGTGTGCCTCCGGCATATGCCTGGGTCTCCACTGACCATCTGCAGGACGTGCTCTGGCACTCTGAGCTGTCTCACATCCACAGGCACACTCTTCAGCGACCACCTGTCCCCATCACTGGGACATCCGGGCCAGAGCAGAGCCCAGGTCCCCAACTCTGGTGTACCTCCCCTTTGCTATCCCAACCACAAGGACAAGCTCTGAGTCTGTTCTCATCACCCTGTGCCTGAGACCCACGTTCTCTTCCAGCTGGGGTCCACATGTGGGCAGAAGTCATTCCTGAGCATCCTTCCTTTCCACTTTAGGAGTTCAGATTAGGAGGGTTCTGGGTGTTTTCTTGGTATTTATTCTAAAGGCACTAAAAAGTTACTGTCTTACCTTTGAATGGAGAAATGATATGTCACCCCACCAAAAGGGAAAGTCTAAGCTGAAAAGTATTTCTGCTCCTACAATGACTTTATTTCTAAAATAACGCTTGATTATGAACTGCACACCAGACTTCAGACACTATTTTTAATGAAAAAATTTGGTTTTCTATGAGTTATGATTAAAAAAACAAAAAACAAAACAGCTGTCAGGACAAACCTGAAAAATGTAAATCAAAATTCTCAGCCAGGCATGGTAGTGCATGCCTGTAATCCCAGTACCTGGGAGGCTGAGACAGGAGGATCACAGGTTCGAGGCCATACTCAGCAACTTAGTGAGACCCTCAGCAACACAGTGACACCCTGTTTCAAAATAAAATAAAATAGGGCTGGCATGTACCCAGAGGTATAATGCCCCTGGGTTCCATCCCCAATACCACACACACACACATACACACACACACACACACACACACACACGTATATATATAAATCTCATAAGCAAATAGCTCACAAAGAAGCATCAGCAGAAGTGAATGCAGTGTGTCCTTCGGAGTCGGACAAAGCAGGACTGTGCTCAGGCCTCTGCACATGTGCCATGTCATCACCACTCCCCGTGAAGCTGAGGAAGAGCAGCACATTAACTTTCAAGTATTCTCAAACAAGCTGAAATTTCCTAAACTTAAAACACAAGTATTTGTATATTTGTTTTTTATCACTGGATACTGATGCTATTGGGGAAACAAGGCGTGCATGGAATACCAAAAGATTTAATTTACATGTCAGAGAAAAAACTGAGAATAACTGGTACAAATCAATTGCAGGAAACAAACAATACATCTGAAGAGCCGTTCGCTTCCTTAACAGAAGTCCTTCTAAGCACCTGAAATACCCTGAAGAGCAGCATAAAGACACGACACTGACAACTCGACGTGGTGAGGACCTCTTTAGACCTCAGTCAAAAACCACTGCCTGGTGCTGTGGACTTGCTTTTCTACGAGTTTTGTGGTTCATACTCAAAATTCAACCTGTGTTTAACATTTTTAAGTTCAGACATATCAAAACCTAGAAGAACAGACGGCTTGTGGTTTTTTATTGCTTTCATGCAAATATATCTTCTTTTTCCAAAAAATGAAGCCACATCAATTTTCCACACCCATAGAAGTGAAGACAGTAGTTCTATTTCTTTTCTACTAGGATATGGCCTCTTATGGAAATAATCTCTAAGAAACTGCTTTTTCTCCTCATATGAACGGCCCTCGTATTTCTTGGGGTCTAACACTAGGACCTGGAGCGCATCATCATTGGCCACCGATCCCTCTGTCCTGCTTTCATTCCTCTGTCTCTTCAAAGGCACAGCACTCATTCCTTTCTCTGGACCTGGGGCTGCGTCGGTGTTTAGGACGACTGGTGGCTCCTCTCCATCTCTCTGGTCTTCTGCCTCTAAATGGCCATCTGGCAGCTTTCTTTTTACGGGGAAAGAGGAATCAGGAATTACCTCCCCATTGACTAGCAGCAGTTCACTACTCTCAATAAAACTTGGCTGGATTTGCAGGTCTGAGCTGCTGTCCTTGGGAGCACTTCTACAGCGCAGTAAGTGGACAGCGATGGCTGCCAGAGTCATGTTCCCAGTGTAGACCCCGCAACAGTGGATACACTTGAAAGCCGGAGACCTGAGCATGGTATGGACCGTTGGCATGACATGGTGCCTTTCCTTCAGGTGCAGTTCATAGGCGTCAGCTGTTACGAAGGTGCCAAAACAAAAGGGGCAGGTCAGCTTCTGTCTGCTGGGGACCCTGGGCATACTCTCTGGCTGGGGCCTCACTTGAACATACACAGGCACCAGTGACTTGGAGTGTATCCCGGCAAGGATGGCCAGGTAGACCTCCCGCTCCCCAAGCTTCTCCCGTGGCAGTAAAGTGATAAAGTCGAGGTGGGGAAAGAGCAGGTTGCCACTGGCATCGAGGTCCAACTGGAAGCCCCTGTTACTGTAGTCCAGGGGCAGCTTCTTCTTGCCAAGGTGCTTAGTCCTGCTGTGCTCCAGGAGGCCCCGAATGTCGTGGAAAGTGCAGGGACAGAACAGACAGCCTAGGCCGTGCATGAGCAGGTGGCCCATGAGCTCCTCCTCTGAGACGGAGCACTTGCAGGACAGGCAGCGGACGGTCCTTTCTCGCATCCACTTCAGGAAGGGTGCACACGCTGCCAGCTTCTCAGGCTCAAGTTTCTCACTGGGCTTGGACTCACTCTGCTTGTGCGCCACTTCCATGTGAACCTGGTAGACGTTGGACGGGAAGAGCTCATTGCAAACCCGGCAGGTTTTCCACTGCTTGGCCTGTCTGAGTGCCTGGTTCGCATCCACTGGAGACGGGGCAGCCTGGACAAACACGCTCTGGGCAGCACTCACCAGCACCTGTGGGGAGGGCAGGCTGGGCAGGGCCCCAGTCACCTGCGTACCTGAGCCCGAGGGCAGCAGCTGCACAGGCATCTGGGGTGGGGCAACTGTGGCAACGCCGCCGCCAGGGGACACAGGCAGAGTGACAGACACAGGAGCCAGCGTGTAAGTGGGGATGCCATTCACTTGCTTCCCTGTTGGGATGAGCTGTCTGAGAATAGAGCCCGACGTGAGGAAGGTGGTGCTCTGTGAAGTCCCGGCTCTCACGGGCTGGCTCACGGGCAGCACGCTGGTGCTGACGGGCCGACTGAGCTGCAGCACGCCGGGCCTCACCGCAGGACCCACAGGAAGCACTCCCGACGTGACAGGCTGACTAAGCTGAAGAACACCCGAGCTCACACCCTGGTTCACAGGGACAACCCCTGGGGGCACCGTGGAGCTCGGAGAGAGCAGCCCAGATGGGACCACTTGGCCTGCCGGGAGGACCCTCAAGGGCACCGTTGGACCAGGGGGAAGCACCCGAGACGGGGCCGTCTGGCCAACAGGGAGCGCCCCTGACTGGACCACCTGGCCGGCAGGGAGGACCCCAGACGTTGCCGTCTGTCCAGGGATAACCCCAGCAGGGGTCATCGGGCCTGCAGGAAGGACCCCAGATGGAGCTGCTCGACCCACAGAAATCACTCCTGGTGAGACAGCCTGCAGAACTCCTGGGGTGACAGAGGGACTGGCCGGTAGGACGCCGGGCCCAACAGGTCTGTTCAGGGACCCCACAGGCTGTGTGAGGGGTAAAACCCCTGGGCGGGCAGCTTGGTTCACCGGGAGGACACTCGTTCCAACAGACTTAGTGATAGGCCCTGCTGGCTGGCTCAGGGGCAGCACAGAGGGGTTCCCAGGCGGGGTGAGTGGCACCCCATGCGAGAGCAGGACAGGCTGAGGAGCTGGGGGCCGAAGGGGGAGGCCACTCTGGCACACAGGCAGAGGGCTGGAGACCAGGGTCACACGGGGCTGGGCTACCGCAGGCGGGGAGTGGGTGAGGCTTCCAGAAGCTCCTGAGGCCGCAGTCCCTGGCTGCACCACAGCAGGACTCTGACTGCTCTGTGGCAGGGTGAGGCGGAAGCAAGAGGGTGGGGCCGGGGCACCTGGAGCACTGCTGTTGGGCGGTATGGCCAAGCGGGCTGCTGGCTTTGGAGCAATATGCATTTGCTTCAAAAGCCCAGTCCTCTTAATGTGCTCTGAAATCACAGACCTCAGCTTATTCTCCAAGTCCCTGTGTATGTCAGATGTTAGAATATGATACATCAGGGCGTCCTGGCTGCTGGCATTGGCATTGCACTTTTTACAGTAATACCTGTCAGATGGGGAGGCCTTGTCACCAGAAAGAGCATCACTAGCTTTTGGCTGCTCCCCTGTCTCCTCAGTTCGTAGGCCAAAGTAGGAGTTCACTAAGTAGTGGAAATGGGCCACGAGCACATGCTTCTTCATGCTGTAGTAAAGAGTGTTGGAAAAGTTGCACCTCAAACATGTGAAGCTTATCACATCACTCCTCGAGGGTTTGCTCTCACCCAAAATGTTCACTGTGTAGTTCTGGACTTTCCGAACAGGTGCATGGAACATCCTAAAATGCTTTCCCACCACCTTGGGCTGAGAGGCAAAAGCGCAGTTGGGGCAGGGGATCACTAGCTCCTGGTCAGCCTCATCTTCGTGGTGACGATGCAAATGGTTTTTGAGTGAAGCAAGCACCTTTGTCGAGTATCTGCAGAGGCTACAACAGTATGGCTTTGTTCGGTATCTCTGTCAAAAAAGAAAGGAAAAAGAGTCTTAGGCAGAGAAAGCAGCCACCAGAGGCTGCCTTTCTGCAGCATTTCCTCAGGCACTGCACTGACACTACCACCCTGAGAAGCAAGGTTTTCTGCAAGCCAGGATCAGAAATGCTTTCTGCAAAGCAGGGACAATGGTGCTTTAGGCCAGTAGGTCACACACTCATCTGCTTGGCCTCTGTACTGCCAAGGTGTTAGGAGCACAGGACCCATGAGCAGCAGGCGGAGCCTGGTACAGCTGCTCCATCCCAGTGAAACTTTGTGACTAGAACTAACCCAAATTCATGTTATATTCACATGACCCATACAGTATTCTTTTCATTTTTCTTTCTTTTTTTTTTTTTTTTTTTTTTTTTTTTTTTTTTTTTTTTTTTTTTTTTTTTTTTTTTTTTGCAGTACTGGGGATTGAACTCAGAGGCATTCTACCTCTGAGCTATACTCCCAGCCCTATTTTTTATTCTTTATTTTGAAACCGAGTCTCACTAAGTTGCGGAGTGCCTCACTAGGTAGCTAAGGCTGGCCGAGAACCCAGATCCTCCGGTCTCAGCCTCCGGAATGCTGGGATTACAAGCGTGCGCCACCACGCCCGGCTCTCATTTTTCTAAAAGTCATTTAAGCCAGGTGTGGTGGCACATACCTATTATCCCAGTACTTGCAAGGCTGAGACAGGAAAACTTCAGGTTTAAAGCCAGCCTCAGCAACTTAGCAAGACTCTGTTTCCAAATAAAGAGTAAAATAGGGCTGCAGATGGAGCTTGCAGGCAGAATGCCCCTGGGTTCAATCCCCAGTACCCCCCCCACACACACACAATAATAATAATAATAGTAGTAGTAATAATAATAATAATCTCAACAGTAGTCCTATATTTTGAAGTATAGTAAGCCACTCCAGGGCATTTACCCAAGGAAAATGAAAGCACATGTCTATAAGAGAGGTCAAGGATAGCAAACACCCAGAAACAAGCCAGTGAGGCATTGGTGGCACAGGAAGAAGCAGTAGAAAAATGGAGCCACGGCATGGGGGTCCTGGGAAGATGACTGAGGGATGCACCACCTCTGTGACAAGCCCACAGGAGCCTTCCTCAACCCACACTCATAAGCTCCATCACCAAGACCTCAGCGGCTAAGAAACTCACTCTGTCCCCTTCAGGACTTCACTGCAGTATGAGCTACATAACCCAGAATGATCATGCCACTTTCCTGCTGTGAAAAAAAAATTTTTTTTTTTTTTTTTTTTTGCAGTATTGGGGTTTAGAACCCGGGGGGGCATTCTACCTCTGAGCTACACCTCCAGTCCTATTTCTTATTCTTTATTTTGAAACAAGTCTCACTAAGTTGCAGAGGGCCTCACTAAGTAGCTGCGGCTGTCCGAGAACCTGGATCCTCCTGTCTCAGCCTCCCAAGTACTGGGTTTACAAGTGTGTGCCACCACTCCTGGCTGTGAAATTCTTGTCTCTGTTCCTAAATCATTTCCCCACAGACTGACTAAAACAAGACTTGCTGGGAGGGCAGGAGGGGATACACACTAACCCAGCAGACACCTGGCTACATCCAATCTCTATTATTTCAGATTGCTACTGAGTATTTTATGTCATGGCCCTGCACACTCCAAGACCTTAAATTCCTGAGCATAGCCCTCACTTTCCCATCTTTGAAGCAGTTACCTAGGCTCTGTAGCAGGAATTCAAAATGTTTCCTGATAAAAAGTATGTAATTATACACTGCATGTTACATTACAGGGTATTTTAAGAATTCAGAAGAGAAAAATCACAAGGCCTGAGATTGATGCTATCAAGATCCTAAAAACAAGGTACACTTCATGGATGTGCTGAAAGTTGAATACCCAATCCCAGTATCTGTCTGAGTGTCTCACCAACCAGCCAAGACATTGGAATCAGACTTAAGGAGGGTGGACAAAAGAAAACATCACCAAAGAATATTTTGACAAAACAATTAATAATTACAGGAAACTTCCTTTAAAAGGCCAGCATGACTCAGAAATAAGTTGGAAGCAGGTGAAGGACAGTCAAGTGAATTCTGGAGCAGGCTGGCTCAATCCAGGTGAAGGAGCGAAGATATCTCAGCAGGGAGAATTCAGTAATGGTAGCTCAAAGGTCAGAAGTTTAAAATTATGAGAAATGTTGTTACTAGACACAATGGCCTACACTTTTATTTTATTTTTGTTTCTAGATCCAGGATGTGAGACTATGATAAAGCATACTTACCCAAACCTGTATGGGGCAGCCTACTACACACCCAGGCCACAAACCTGTACAACGTATTGCTATACTGAGCACTTCAGGCAGCTCTAATAGGGTATTCAGTATCTGTGCACCTGATCATAGCAACACATAGGAAAGGAACAGTAAAAACATAGTATATAAAGACAAAAAAAACAGTACACTTGCATGGGACATTTACCACACACACGGCCTTCAGGGCTGGAGGCTGGTCTGTGTGTGGCAATGAGTGTGTGGATGGAAGGCCCAGGACTTCACGCGGGCAGCACCTCCCTCTGGAACACCTCCTGAGGGGACCTGCCCGTGCTGCTGCCTGCGCTGCTGCTCGAGGAAGTACCACTGTTTCCAGAAAGAGGCCCCAGCATTTGCTTAGTGTCTCTCATCGCAGATCTGTGTGTAAGCGGAGGATGCACCAGAAACTTTGCTCTGCTAGTGAAAATCTTTCTGCATGGGTTGTTTTCAACGTTACTGAAGTCTGTAGGGGCTTCTGCTCTACCCTCCACTATGAATTCCTTGGGACTCCTCCTGCTCTGTTCAGTTCCCTGAGATGAGAGACACTCACTAAGCCGTGAGAGAACACTAAGGTGTCCCAGAGGGAGGCACTGCTGTCACAGCAGGGGACAGCTCCAGCATGAAGGGGACTACGTGGAGGAGGTGGAGGACAGGGATGGATCCTGACTGTGGGTCTAGGGTGAAATGTGCATTGGTGTTTTATTTTTTTAACAAGAGTTTAAAAAGCTTAAAAAAGATTAACAGAAAAAAGCTTTATAGATGAGGATATAAAAAAAGAAAACATTTTCATACAGCTTGACAATGTATTTGCTTTTTTCTTTTCTGTGGTACTGGGGATTGAACCCAGAGGCAGTCTACCTCTGAGCTACACCCCAGCCCTATTTTATTTTTTTATTTTGAAACAGGGTCTGAATAAGTTGTGGAGGACCTCACTAAGTTGCTGAGGCTGGCCATGAACCTGCGATCCTCTCCTGTCTCAGCCTCCCAAGTACTGGGATTACAAGCGTGTGTCATCACGCCGAGCTTTTGTATTTGTGTTTTAATTAAGCTAAATGTTGAAAATTAGGTTTATAAGGTGAAAACATCCCAATAATAAGCTAATTTATTACTGAAGAAAGAAAGCAATTTTTATAAATGTAGTGTAGCCCAAGTGTACAGTGTTCCTGAAGTCTGCAGTAGTTACAGTCACGTCCTGGGCCTTCCCATCCACACACTCATTGCCACACACAGACCAGCCTCCAGCCCTGTAGGCTTCGTGTGTGGTAAATGTCCCATGCAGGTGTACCCTTTTTGATCTTTATATGCTATGTTTTTACTGTTCTCTCCTACGTGTTGCTATGATCCGGTGCACAGATACTGAACCCTGTGTCCGAGCTGCCTGCAGTGCTCAGTACAGCAATACGTTGTACAGGTTTGTGGCCTGGGTGTGTAGTGGGCTGCACCATGCAGGTTTGGGTAAGTATGCTCCATCATGTTCTCAAAACAATGAAATCACCTAGGATACATTTCTCAGAATATATCCTCATCATGAAGCAATGAATGATTGTATATAAGTCAGTAATATAGCCATTATTACCAAGTAATATTTTTTTTCCCTGTAGTGCTGAGGATTTAATCCAAGGGCATTCTACCTCTGAGCTATATTCCCAGCCTTATTTTATTTTTGTGGTACTGGGGATTGAACCCTGAGGCATTCTACCTTTGAGCTATACCTCTAGCCCAATTTTATTTCTTAATTGGTAAAAGGGTCTCACTAAGTTGATGAGAGTCTCACTACTTGCTAAGGCTGTCCTCAAACCTATGATCCTCCTATCTCAGCCTCCCAAGTACTGGGTTTACAAGCGTATACCCCCTGCCTGGCTTATTTTTCAGCAACTTAGGGTTTCACTAAGTTGCTGAGCCTGTCCACCAACCTGCAATCTTCTTATCTCAGCCTCCCAAGTACTGGGATTACAGGAATGCACCACCACACTCAGCTCCAGCATCACTAAACATACATTAACTGTATGTGGTTCACTGTCCTACGACCACCTTCTCAGCACGTTTGTTTATACAAGCAACACTACAACCACCTGAGTAATGCACCACACTACAGCTTTAGACAGTCTATCACCATTGACTGTAATGTCACCAACAGCTGTATGGCTCTATGCACTTGATGTCATGCATTTTTTTTTACTCAATGTTACTAAATCAGAGGCCTAGTGGCTTTTAATAGTCAGACAATAGTTTCACTGCAACAACTCTGTATGCAGAAAACTCTCTAAGCTTCAATAATCCGACACCACCTAACTCTGAACTATTTTCTTCCTACCTCCCTGAGTGGGTTTACAACCCTCCCCCACCCATCCACCAACACCAACACCTGTGACATTCCTCAGACTAAACTCACACTCACCCCAATCAAAACCAAATACAAAAATACATACCACTTTCTTTCCAGAAGGCTCCCAGAGGGAAACATCTCCCCATGATGTGTTATAAAAGAACTTTTCTCCTGGATCAAAGCCTTTAAGGTCCTTTAAAAAACGGAGAAAAAAAAAAAAAAAAAGATCATTTTGCAAATTCAGAAGATAAAGAAATACTTATTAGAACCTGATGAAGATTTCTTGGCGCCTAAGAAATCTACATGGGCAAAGAGAAATGAAAGTACAGCCACCAGCAAATTCTGACAGAGTGCCCATCAGAGTAGAGAGTTGAGGAAAAGGTTGGACAATCAAGTTAAAATGATATGTGGGGTTTTTTGTGTGTGTGTGTGTATGGTACTGGGCATTGAGCCCAGGAGCATTCTACCTCCAAGCTACACCTCCAGGCCCCAGGCCAATCTTACTTTTTATTTGGAAAGAGTCTCACTAAATTCCTGAGGAGAGCCTCGCTAAATTGCTGAGGCTGTTCTCGAACCTGCAATCCTTTTGCCGCAGCCTCCCAAGTAGTGAGATTACAGGCATGCGCCACCATGCCCAGCTCAAATGATAGTTTTTTAAGAAATAAAACGACAAAGCCTCCTGACAAATCATCACCTACACTTTGTGCATGTGAGCAAAGCTCAAAGGCAGGTAAGGGTTCCACAACTCACATAGCCTGTGAGGGAGAAAGTACTTCACAGTAAATAACTCTCATCCTGAAGGTGTCACTGACTCCTGGTCCAAGGGCTCCCTCCACAATAACCCAAACCAGGAACACAAACAAAACACTAATGCTAGCCGGGCGTGGTGGCGCACGCTTGTAATCCCAGCATTCGGGAGGCTGAGACCGGAGGATCCGGGTTCACGGCCAGCCTCAGCTACCTAGTGAGGCACTCCGCAACTTAGTGAGACTCGGTTTCAAAATAAAGAATAAAAAATGGGGCTGGGGGTATAGCTCGGAGGTAGAATGCCCCTGAGTTCAATCCCCAGTACCG
>PVLC010001559.1:33811-44423 GCA_004027655.1 Graphiurus murinus | reverse complement strand
CACTAATGCAAAGAGGAGAGAAATACAAGATATAAGAAATGAACCAAACTGCACTTTTACAAATGAAAAACACACAGCACATGGGATTAAGAACAGATGAGACACTGCTGAAGAGAGGACGTATGGGACCTCGACACAACAAAGGAGGAGCACAGAGATCCAACTACTCCAGAGAGCTGTGACACTGTGGCAACACCAGCAGGGGATCTGCACAACTGGGAGTCAGGGACAGAAGCAGACAAATATAAAAGATACTGAAGACACAATGCCACAAACGTTTCCAAATCCAATGAAAACTATAAAGCCTCAAATTCAAGCTCAGCAGAGTCAGCAAAAGAAACACAAAGAAAACCACACCAAGGCCCATCACAATCACAGTGCTAGAAACAGAGGGAAGACAAAAAATGATGGAAAAGAAACTGCTGGAAGAGATGCTGGCCAGGAGATGACAGAGCAAACCCTTTAAAATACTAAAGGGATCTCAGTACTTGGGAGGCTAAGACATGCATATGCATATCCAAGTCATCAGCATTTCACAGCATGTAAGCTTTACATTCCCCTCCCCTCACTGCAGACAATATTGAACTCTCATTCATGGTGTGCACCAAAGGGTCAAGGGTGAAATATATGGGTGCTTCCAAGTTTCTTTGAAATGAACGAAAAAATAAGAAGGATGGAGAGATGTAGAAATAGGTAATAAAGCAACTATAATAAAATGTCAACAATTCTGTAGGATGTAGGTGGTCAGTGAATGGGTTTTCAATGAACCATCTTTTCAAATTTCTGTGCATTTGAAAAAAACAGAAAAGAAGGAAACAATAATGTTGTACTGTAAGAAATAAGGGAGAAAAGTTTAAAGGAACAATTCCCAAAGGGAAACCAGCAGGAAAAAACTGAAAAGCTATATGTTAATACATTTTTTTTTTTTTTTTTTTTTTTTTGTGGTACTGAGGATTGAATTCAGGGCATTCTACCTCTGAGTTATACCCCCAGCCCTATTTGTTCAAGGACAGCCTCAGCAACATAGCAAGACTCAAAAACTTAGACCCTGTTTCCAAATAAAAAATAAAATAGGGCTGGAACATAAAGCTCAGAGGTAGAATGCCCCTGGGTTCAATGTCCTGTACCACAAAATAAAGTGTTTCATTACTTCATTCCAAAAATACTTGTGAAGCACCCATGTGTCAGATTCTATTCTGGACTGCAGGCAGAACGAGACAGTGAGGTCCTTGCCTCCCTGCATTCAAGTGGGGGACAGATAACCAACACATTACTTCAGGTTGTGTTACGTGCTCTGAGAAATAAGAGGAGGGTGATAGAGCAGATAGCACAGGGAAGAGGGTGGCATGTGAAAATGAAGATCTCTGCAACAGTATTTATCTACTTGGCAGCAAGGACAAACTCTGCTCATTGAGGGGAATCCTGGCAACTCTTAGTCTTTCCATATCAGATTGCATTTTTAGAAGTAAAAATCTGGTTGAAAGTCTGAAAGCCCTTCTCAGGCCATCATATTCTGAACCAAATTGTCTACAAATTTTAAAAATATAAAGCACTGTCCCTATCTCTATAGCTACAAATAAAACGTGCAAAATTATCAATGGCTATAAAGATAAAAACACCCTTATTTAACTTTTTTTTTTTTTTTTTTGCGGTATTGGGGATCGAGCCCAGGGGCATTCTACTTCCGAGTTATATCCCCCACCCTATTTTTATATTCTTTATTTTGAAACAGGGCCTCACTAAGTAACTAAGGCTGGCTGTGAACCCGGATCCTCCTGTCTCAGCCTCCCAAGTACTGGGATTACAAGTGTTTGCCACCACTCCCAGTTTATTTAACATTTTTAAACTATGTATGCCAACTATATACTCTCAATCTTATTTATTTAATTTTCAGTACTGGGGATTGAACCCAAGGGCATTCTACCTCTGAGCTATACCCCCAGCCCTACTTTTTATTCTTTATTTTGAAACAGGGTCTCACTAAGTTGCAAAGGGCCTCACTAAGCAGCTGAGGCTGGCCATGAACCTGAGATCCTTCTGTCTCAGCCTCCCAAGTACTAGGATTATAAGCTTGCACCACCATGCCTAGCTTCAATATTATTTAAAAAGTATAAAATTATTATAAACAAACCAAAAAATATTTGAAGCCAGGAGTGGTGGTGCACGCTTATAATCCTAGTACTTGGGAGGCTGAGACAGGAGGATCTGGGTTCAAGGCCGGTCTCAGCTACCTAGTGAGGCACTCTGCAACTTAGTGAGACCTTGTTTCAAAATAAAGAGTAAAAAATAGGACTGGTGGTATAACTCGGAGGTAGAATGCCCAAGTTCAATCCCCAGTACCACACACAAAAAAAGTATTTGGCTGTGACCTTAACTTTGAAACCTTTGTAAAACTGTACATACGTAGAGCTGGGTGTGGTGGCACATGCCCATAATCCCTGTACTTGGGAGGCTGAGACAGGAGGATCGAAGGTTTGAGGACAGCCTCAGCAAGTAGTGCAACTCTCATTAACCTAGCGAGACCCCATCTCCAAATAAGAATTAAAATCAGGCCGGGGACATAGCTCAAAGGTAGAATGCCTCTGGGTTCAATCCCCAGTACCACACACACACACACAAAAAAATGAATCAGGACCAAGAAAAACAAAGAAATATCACACCACATGTGCATGACCATTTGTTGATCACTCTATCAAGTAAGACTGTTCTTTTACTAAATCAATATGTAATTCAACACATTGCCCTCAAACATCAAAAATAGTTTATTCATGGTACTGGAGTACCATGTGTTCTACCTCTGAGGTACACCCCCAGCCCTTTATAATTTATTTAATTTTGAAATAGGGTCTCACTAAGTTACTGATGGTCTCATTAAGCTGCTGAAGCTATGAACCTCAAACTTGCAATCCTCCTATTTCAGCCTCCAAAATACTGGGATTACAGGTGTATGCCACCACATCCAGCTAAAAACAAATATTTTTTTTTATAACTAATGACTATAAAAGTTTCTGCTAAAAGAAGCTTAAAAACATGAACAGCTTAAACAGCCCATTCTTATTCAGAAACACATAAATAAACAGTATGATGCTTTCTTGTAGCCATCTGAGGTATTAGCAATTCCCAATTTGAGGAATCCTTACTGTTCTTCAAAAACTCTACCGGTCTCATTCCCAGGCCAACACCAGCACCCCCAGTCCTGTAGTCTTTCTTAGCAGCTTGTTATTTATATCCTCTTACCTTCAGCAATTCTCTGCAGCTTTCAAGCCCAACATCCACAAGAATGCCTTTCACTCTTTTCCTCACCTTCCTGATGTTGTCAAGATTTTCCACAGGAATTTGAAACATTTTTGAAATTTTCCTTAAAAGGAAAGAAAAGATTATAATGTGAAGATATAAATATAAAACAAAAACATTTTTTAACAAGCCTGGTTAAACACTAAGTAGAGTATAATTTCCCACAAAAGGGGCTGGAGAAACTGCATAACCACATGCAAAAGAATGAGGCTGGACCTTCCTGCACCACATACATCTCAAAGCGGACCACACACCTACATGGATGAGCTCAACTCCCAGACTCTGGTGAGAAAAGCATAGGCTGAGGCAAGAGGATCCCACATGTAAGGTCAGTCTGAGCACCTCAGCAAGACCCTGTCTCAAAATTAAAACAGAAGCTGGGCGTGGTGACGCACACTTGTAATTCCAGCATTTGGGAGGCTGAGACTGGAGGATCCGGGTTCGAGGCCAGCCTCAGATACCTAGTGAGGCCCTCCACAACTTAGTGAGACCCCATTTCAAAATAAAAAATAAAATAGGGCTGGGGGTATAGCTCAGAGGTAGACTGTCCCTGTGCTCAATCCCCAGCACCACAAAAATAAAAATTAATGCCTCTAGGTTCAATCTTCAGTACCACCAAAAAAAAAAAAAAAAAAAAAAAAAAAAATTCCACAAAGTGGGAAAAAATCTTTTCAAATCCTATTTCTGATAAGGAATTTAAATCCAGAATAAAGAACTCTTATAACTCAATAATTTAAAAGATCAATAATCAATTTTAAAATGGGCAAAGGATCTGAACCAACACTTTTCCAAAGCAGATATACAAATGGACATTAGGCATGTGAAAAGATGTTCAGCTTCTTCAGTCATTGGAGAAACACAAATCAAAATCATAATGACATACCTCATATCTACTAAGATGTATGTACTCTTAAAAAAAGGAAAACAAGGCCAGGCATGGTGGCGCACGCTTGTAATCCCAGCATTTGGGAGGCTGAGACTGGAGGATCCAGGTTCTCGGCCAGTCTCAGCTGCTTAGTGAGGCCTTCTGCAACTTAGTGAGACCCTGTTTCAAAATAAAGAATTAAAAAAAAAAAAATAGGGCTGGGGCTGTAGCTCGGATATAGAATGCCCCCAGGTTCCATCCCCAGTACCGCAAAAAGAAAAAAAAAAAGAAAACAACATGTACTGGCAAGGATGTGGAGAAACTGAAACTTTCACACATTGCTAAAAACTGTTTGGAAAATAGTCTGATAGTACCTCAAAAGACCAAGGATACAGGTACCATTTGAACCAGCAATTTCACCCGAGAATTAAAAGCATATATCCACACAAAAACTTAAGACAATGATGTGCAGGGCAGCACGCTCACAATAGCCAGAATATGTAAATAATTCAAATGTCTATCAAGTGATGACCAGACAAAATATAGTAGATCTACATTTGGAGCTATAAAAAGAAATTAAGCACTTGATACATGTTACAACATGGATGAACCTTGAAAACATTCTGCTGAGTGGGAGAGGCCAGACAAGCAGGGTGTGGTGGCACATGCCTATAATCCCAGTACTTGGGAGACTGAGACAGGAGGATCACAGGTTCGAGGACAGCCTCTACAACTTAGCAAGATTCTCAGCACCTAGTAAGACCCTGTTTCCAAACAATAAATAAAAAGGGCTGGGGGTGTAGCTCCAAGTAGAATGCTCCTGGGTTCAACCCCCAGTACGTACACACATACACACACACACGCCAGACACAAAGGACCACATATTGTATGACCCCATGTATATGAAGTGTACAGAACAGAGTATCTACAGGCAGAAAGAACAATAATAGTTCCCCAGGGCCAGTGAGAACTAAGAAATGATGGCTAAGGGAACAAGGTTTCTCTCTGAAACAATGACAAAGTTAAATTAACTGTGGTGACACATGCACAACTCTGAGTATGCTAATAGCCATAAAACTGGGTGAATAGTATGGTATATAATTTTACAAATATCTGAACAGGCATATTAAAATAAACCCTGTGGTACTTGACCAGACTAGGAGGCACTATTAATATGACTTCAGTTTTCAACATACAAGTAAACAAAAATCAATGAAGCATGTGTGTGCATGTACATACATATATTCCACCCCTGTCTAGGGGACCCTGGAAGCAGTCACACCTCTCAGCAGCAAGGGATATGCCTAGGGCCCCAAACTACCACTCTTCATCAAAAAGAACCAGGCATCCTTGGGAAAACAGCTGAACCTAGAGGGCTGAAGCACAGAAAGGCAAGATGGGCTAGAACACCTTGTGCCAGAAAATAAAAGCAGCAACTCAAATGCAGAGACATGTCAGCCGGACAAACAGGAACCAGCCTGGAGGCTCACACAGGCCAATGCTGGGACAATCTGGACACCAACAGACTGTAACCTCTGGCCCAGCACACTGCCTTCACACAGACACAATAGCATCCCCCATCCCACATGCTCCTCCTTTAAAGGGCCTGGACACTCCTCCCCCAAAAGTGTGGATTCTATGCCCCTCCTGAATGTTGGCAGAACTTTGTGGCTGCCTAAACCAATAGTTTAACAGGAACAGCACCATGCAAACTTCAGACTAGATCGTAAAAATGCCACATGAGCCCAGCACAGTGGAGACTAACACAAGAGGATCAAAAGTTCAAAACCAGCCCAAGTAACTTACAGAGAGATGCTGTATCAAATTCTTAAAGAGCTAAAGAAGCTGGGTGTAGTGGTACACACCTATAATCCCAGTACTTACGAGGGTGAGATAGGAGGGATAGCAGGTTCAAGTAGTCTCAGCAACTTAGCAAGACCTGTTTCAAAATAAAAAATAAAACAGAGCTGGGAATGTGGCTCAGAGGTAGAAAGCCTCTGGGTTCAATTCCCAGTACCACTAAAAAAAATAATAAAAAGAAAAAGAAAAAACAGATTATGGAAGAAAAACGAAGAAACAATTACAGATTGAAAGAGACTAAAAGCCAGGCATGGTGGAACATGCTTATAATCCCAATACATGGAAGGCTGAAACAGGAGAATCACAGTTCATGGCCAGCCTCAACTACTTAGTGAGGCCCTCTGCAGCTTAGTGAGACCCTGTTTCAAAATAAAGGATAAAAAATAGGGCTGGATGTGTAGCTGAGGTAGAATGCCTCTGGGTTTAATCTCCAGTACCACCAAAAAAAAAAGAGACTGAAGATAATTAAACACAATATGTGGTTCTAAACTAGATCGCCTACAAACGACATTATCAGAAAGACTAGCAAAATGCCAAAGGGGTCTGAGATTAGGTGGTATAATACATTAACTTACTAATATTGATAGTTTTGTTATTAATATATAGGAGAATGTTCTTGTTTGTAGGAAACAGTTTTTGTGGTAATGTGGCACTTTGGCAACTTACTCTCAAATTATTCAGATGGAGGGGAAAATCTTTTTGTACTGTACCTGTTTTTCATAAATCTTCAACTATTTCAAAAGTTCTTAATTGTATAAACTTATAAAAGGTAAGAAAAAATCCATTAGTCAAATTCAAGAAGCACACATTTTGTTTACTTGACTTCATTAATAATTTTTAAGTGCCATGTAAAATAACTGTCAATTTTCTACTATCAAAATAACTTAATATAATCAGTAGTAAAGCAGAAAAAAATCACGATTTTTGTATTTTCAGAGAGCAGTTGGCACTGGGCATGGTGGCACACACTTGTAATCCCAGTACTTGGGAGGATGAGACAGGATTGCCGGTTCACAAACAGCCTCAGCTACTTAGTGAGGCCCTCTGCAACTTAGTGAGACCTTGTTTCAAAATAAAAAATAAAGAATAAAGAATAAAAAATAGGGCTGGGGGTTGTAGCTGGGAGGTAGAATGCCCCTGGGTTCAATCACCATTACTGGGGGAAAAAAAAGAGAGAGAGGTGGCAACATCTCCCAAAACTTCAAAGGGCAGTCTCTGGGTCAGCGCTCTTCCACTCCTCTGTAGCCCTCCCCAGGCAGCCCTAACCCTGTACTCCCTCCCGCGGCGGGGGTCACCTACCGAACTGACCTTCCTCAGGGCAAACATCACATTAGAGCCCATAGCACATGTAACTGAAGCAACCAGACATAAAACAGGGTCAGAAGCAGACATGTACCTGTAGGTGCTGGGCCCTGATGCCTTCCAGGCCAACAGAGCACATCAAAAACTGGCTGAGGTAAAGGAATATACTACTTTAGTTAAGGGAAACCAAAAGGGTAGACTGAAATTAAACTGGGGAGGAAAGGCAGAGAAGATTAACACTGAGGGAGGTGTGGGGAGGTAACAACACAACACTGTTGTTAGAGGCCAATCTGGAGGTTTCTTTTCAGACAAGTAAGTTAGGTGGAAAGCATATTTTACAGCTTTAAGTTCATTAGCATTGTAGTGGCAGGGAATATAAAATTCATAGGAAATGAAGTAACTGGGTTCCAGGCTCCAAAAGGTTATACTCTAGCAGAAGAGCTGTCAAGAACCTCATGTGCTTCAAAATACCACACTCAAGGTCACTATGAAGCCTAGACTACCTGCTTATGCCACAGCAAGGTGCAACAAGAATGTGATCACTCCATGGGATGTCCCTCACCCTACCACCTCCCCCTCCAAGTCCCACTACTCCCCACCCTCTGGGGTACTTCCTCCACATTCTGGCTGTTCACAGGATTACCTACAGCAAGGACCATCAGCCACCCATGCTGCTGGCACGAGCAGCCTGTTACAGGGCCACCAGGATGGTGTGCTCTCAGAGGCAGGAGTGTTTAATGCCTGATTCTATGAAGCAGCAGGGTTACTGAAGTGAGTGACACAACAACCGGCAAGTTTCAAATGGGGACTGTAAGTTCTTTACTCTTTCTTCAGTTTGACTCCCAAATATAAGCACCCACTATCTCATTATGGTCCCCCCAAACAAGCACACAAATCCCTTTTTATTTTAAAAGAAGGGAATGGTTTCCCTTTTTAACAGTTCACTATCTGCTTTAAGGAAACCAATTGAGAATAAAAAAAAAAAAGCTGCAGGTAATTACAGAAGGTTCACAGCCTGAAAGCAATCCTTTCAAGAGTCCTGGTCCCTGGGGAGGGGAAGCTGACTTGTACCCATAATTTTTGATCCATTCTAAGATAAAAGATTCTGTACTAAATGCCCAGTGAACTGATTAGCCAGGAAAGAAATGGCTTCCACATGTGTAGAGGCTGCTCTCCACACATGCTCAGTGAGACCTGAACTGCACCACCAACCAGCTCTGCCTATCAGCCTCAGTGCAGAGTAACTGACCTCCAGCCTCAGTTTGTGGTAGACATGGAATGACCCCAAACTTCAGTAAGGTGCACAAAAAAATTTCCCCAAAGGATTATTCAAAGAGATTCTTTTGTGGTTTTTGATATCCTAATGGTTTAAGCATAATACTTTACTTTCCAGTTCCCACCTCTCAAGAGGTAGCACGGCAGCACAGCACAGGTCCTGCAATTATCTGCCTAGATGAAATCAGCTCTGCTTCTTGGCTTTGTAATCTTAGAAAAACCACTTAGTCTCTCTGGACCTCATAGCCTCATCTGTAGAACAGGAAGAGTGTGACCTACTTCATAGGCAGCTATGAGAACGAATGAGTTAATGCATATAAGCACTTCATAAGTAAATACTGAGTTTGCTACTAATTCCAAAAAAAAAAAAATACTAAAGGTCCCAACAATTAGGATGCAGAGCTTTCCTTTGAACCAACTTTTTTTTTTTTTTTTGCAGTACTGGGGATTGAACTCAGGGGCATTCTACCTCTGAGCTACACCCCCAGCCCTATTTTTTTATTTTTTATTTTGAAACCGAGTCTCACTAAGTTGCGGAGTGCCTCACTAGGTAGCTGAAGCTGGCCTCGAACCCGGATCCTCCGGTCTCAGCCTCCCGAATGCTGGGATTACAAGCGTGCGCCACCACGCCCGGCTTGAACCAACTTTTTAAAACGCAGAACATCTGTGCCATACATAAAAGCAAGATTCAGAAGGTCTGGATTCAAACACAGGGAGAGCCCTTCCAAGACATGGGAATTCCATTGACCTTTTTCTTGCTATCTATCACACTGCCCCAACAGGTCTATGAGAGCCAAAGGGTAGAGCAGAGGGTAAAGTGCTAGGGATTCACCTCCTCAAAGTGAGGGCAATCAGTGAATGGCAAACTTGGCTTCAAATTAAAAAGGTACCCCGAGATCTCTTCAACTAAAAATCTTGCCATAACTGCCACCATCCCCCATAATCAATGACCTATTAGACATGTCCCCACCCCACCCTCACCTTTCTCCCTCTAAGATACTTGAAATAACCTCCTTTCCTCCCCACTCCTGCCCATCCCTGCTGTCACTTCCAGGCTTACCGACCACTGGCTCCGTGCTATCTTCAGGGTGAGGACCCATCTCCACTGGAAGTATCAAAACACTGATAATGTGGTCCGCTCTCTACCAACATCATTAGGTAAGTTGTACACACAACTTGACTTCCAAAACTGAACACCGGCTTTTCACAGTTGCTGCTTCTTATAGACTCCTTTACAACTTCCACCCCCACCACATCCTACCAGACTCCAAGCCTCCAACAACCTTCGGCATTGCTCTTTCAGCAATCTACAGGTGACCAGGTACCTACTTCCCCAAACCATCCAACAGCCTTTTCCTCAGCATCTGCATGGGCATCCACAACCCATTCTAGTTTTAATAGCACCCGGGCAAAAAAAAGTATGTATTGAACTGCAACAATGCAATGCTTGAACTGGTAGTTTCAAGTTTTGACGTTCCTAGGACAAATGTTTGTAGACATTTTGTAAAAACTATTTCAAGGCAATCAACAATGACGTATGCAAAGTTAATTTTTTTTATTTTTGGTACTGGGAATCAAACCCAGGGGGCATCCTACCTCTGAGCTACACTCCCAGCCCTATTTTTTATTCTTTATTTTGAAACAAGGTCTCACTAAGTTGCAGAGGACTTCACTATAGCTGAGGTTGGCTGCAGACCCACAATCCTGTCTCAGCCTCCCAAGTACTGGGATTACAAGCCTGTGCTGCCACCACCACACCAAAGGTCAGACTATGCTTATGATCAACATTCACATCACTATCAAAAATAGAGATTTACCGAGCCGGGCGTGGTGGCGCACGCTTGTAATCCCAGCATTCGGGAGGCTGAGACCGGAGGATCCGGGTTCGAGGCCAGCCTCAGCTACCTAGTGAGGCACTCTGCAACTTAGTGAGACTCGGTTTCAAAATAAAGAATAAAAAATAGGGCTGGGGGTGTAGCTCGGAGGTAGAATGCCCATGAGTTCAACCCCCAGTAC